>QUSF01000027.1:175638-199173 GCA_003676055.1 Chloebia gouldiae | reverse complement strand
AAGTCCATGTGAGGAGCGGCTGGAATCACTTCCTGCCGCCGCCCGGCCCCGCCGCGTCAGGCCCAGGGCAGCCTCGGGGGCCGGCGCCCCGCAGGTGAGCGCAGCCCCGGCCCCGCGGCCCGGCCCGGCCCCGGCTGCGGCAGCGCCGAGCCCGCGTGGCCCCGAGCCGAGCCGAGCTGAACCGTGCCGGGCCGAGCCGGGCCGGGCCGGGCCGGGCCGGGTTGGGCTGGGCTGGGGGCACACGCACATCGCCCCCTCCGCCCGTGGGCTCGGGGGTCCCGGGTGTGCGGGGAGGGGAAGGGCAGCGCGGACCTGCCGGGGCTGAGCCCCCCGTGGGAAGCGGCGTTTGGGGGCTCCGGGGGGGCTCCCGCGGGGTTGGGGTGTGCGGGAAGCCCCCCTCGGGATCGGGATAAATGCGGGCTCGGAGTTTCGCTCCGCGGGGAGGAAAAGGCTGCGAAACGGGAGGGATTGAAATGCAACAACGCGGCCGAACCCCGAAACTGGGGTTTGGGGATGGAGCTCCGAGCCGCGGGGCGGGCGGGGAGTGCCCCCATCCCAGCGGGGACCCCTCTGTCGTGGGGTGCAGAAGGTGGGGACGGGACCTGGGCTGGGCTGGGGAGCGCTGCCCTGCCCGCCGCAGCCTGCCGTAGTTGCAGCGCTCAAGGACTTCTCCAAACATCTTCCCTGCCCTAGGAAAGCCCAACGCCAGCGGTACATCGCGTGCTGCTCCGCCGGCCCGGCCGATGGCGAAGTGCAGGATCACTTCCAGCCAAGTCTCCATTACCCGCCGGCTCATTAATTTGAATATTCCCTTTTATTTATTTTTTTTTCCCCCCCGCTCTCTCCCCCGCTCCTCCTTTCCGGAGGCATTTGCGAGGCTTGTGGGCAGCTTGATGTGCTCGCTGCCTGCCAAGTGTTTGCCTCTCGCCCTGCGTAATTGAGGGGCTGGCGTGCCGGCTCACCTTCTCCAGCTGAAATATTAAACAGCAGGAGAAGCTGGGATCGGTAAACAAGCCGGGATGATTGCTGCTGCTGCTGCTGCTCCGTGGGGACACTGCCACTGGGGTCCTCGGGAGAAGCGGGGCTGCTCCAAAGTGCAGCATCCCAGCACACCTCTCCCCAAATTCCCTGCCAGATTCACAGCCTGCTCTGAAATTCTCTGTAAGCTTTTAGCTAAAACGAGCAAAGCTGAGCTGTTCCTTAGGAGCTGACTTGCTGTGGCTTGCCCAGCTGAGGACAGTAAGGCTGTGACCCCAAGGTGAGGATGATGGGGGTGATAATGCTTGGACTTGAAGTAAGTGGCAAGTATAAAAAAAAATTAGGGGTCTCATCCTCTCCCTCCTGAGAGTAAATGTCCTTCTGTGGCTGTAACTGCTGTGTTTTGGGGTTTTTCCTCCTCTAGAGGCCTTTTAATTAAGGCTTCACTGGGTAAAAGCTGTTGTATTGGGACAGAGGAGGGTGGGGATGGATTTCTGAAGCTTAAAATTTGTTAAAAAAAAAATTCCCAAGGTGGCTGGAATTACAGAGAGCGGAGTAAAGCCAGGCATCAGGGCAGGAACAGGGGGTCCCACTGGGGCCAGAGCTGTGGTTTGTGTCTTGGTTGGCCTGTGGCTGTGTTTGTGTTCCCAAAACCTTGTCCAGGGCTCCCCAAGCTTTTCCAGAGCCCTCCCTTTGTTCTGAGAGATGGGTGCCATTAGCCGGGATGCGTGCGTTGATGCTGGATCACTTTGGAAGTGATATTTTTGGAGCCCTCTGGCAATATAAAAGCCTTTTAGCTCCCCCAGCCATGACTGTGCTTTCCTGAGGGAGCCTGCTGGAATTGGAGGCAGATTTTGGCTCCTCCTGGCTGGTGCCAGTGACAGGGCAGCATCCCCAAGCTCGAGGGGGGACGCGGAGCATCCTCACTGCTTGTAAGCCCAGAAAAGAAAAATCCCTTCTCCTTGAACTTGAGCCTGGCTGGGGCATCCAGGTGAGTCCCTCTGGACTGGGCTTTGGCTCAGATCCCAGCTGGAGGTGTCAGGAGGAGCGAGGCCACTTTGCAGCATTGCTGGCCAGGGAAGGAACACCAACAGAGCTCCTGCCAGAGCCTGATCCACCCGGGGAGCCCTGGGCTGGCTTGGGAGAAAACTCCAGGCTGTGCTTTCCTGGCTGGGGACACAGCCCAGCTCACCTTGGAGTGGAAATATTTCTTCCAGGCTGTGTTGTCGCACAGCCCGTGCTCCTGGAGGGCTGTGGGGTGGGCAGGGATGGGATCAGAGCTGGCTCTGCCGGCATGGGGACAAACACCATGGAACAACCCGGGAAGGAGTGCTGGGACTCGGCTCCTGCTTTGCTCTGTGTTTAAAAATACTCGAGCCTGACAAAATGGGGTTAGAAGGAGGGTTCAGCCATGGCTTTGGGTTTTTTCCAGGTTTTCTGAGCCAGCAGTTTTCAGGTGGGGAAATAGGGTGGGATGTGCTGGGCCAAAGGGAACTGCTCCGAGGCAGCTCCAGGGATGCTGAGGAGCAGGGGGGGCTGCACTTGAGTGGCTTTCCCCCCCCTCTTTTCTAACCTTTGAGTTTACTTGAATGTAATGAAAGAAAGAAAACCCAGGCATGCAGCTGGAGGAAATTAAAAGGAATTGTGAGTTCCCTGCCATACCTAATGGGCAGAGCGAGCATCGAGCATCGGATCTTGCTGCAATTAGGTTTTAAATCGAGCTGAGCCTGTGTTTGGCATCCAAAGAGCAGCTTCCCAGCCCATTTACTCCCCATCCAGGGAAGTGGCAGCGGCTCCGATAGCCCTCAGCACCCACTGGGATGGGCACACCTACAGGAGGGCGTGTGGGGTTTTTTTAATTTTATTAAATCAAGCCTGTAGAGCAGTTGGGAAATAGGTGAAGCGTGCTTAAAAGAGGGTGAGGCTGTTGGTTTTCTCTACCTGACTTTATTTGCGGAGTGACAGGAATTTTGACAGGCTTTGTGTCTTTTTTAGCAAATCAAGTGTCATGCCAGGTTTGCCTGTGGATGAGATCATTTGCAAAATATGTTTCCCAGCTTGCTTCAGGCATAATTCATTGTGTCAACTGCAATTGCTCATTTGCTAGGAACTGTGATTCATTAGTGGTTTATTTTTTGTTGGGGTTTTGGGTTTTTTTTTTTAAGTTCAACTTGTTTTTAAGCAAATGTTTGGAGGCAGAACAGGGATCTAAAAAAGAAAAAAAAATTAAATATTACATTCTTTGTAGCCACAAATTCTGCTGTGAAGGGAAAAATTGCTAAAATGCCGTTTTCCCGGGGAGGGAGAGGCAATCCCAGGCGAGCTCCCCGGGCAGGATTGCGCTCGGGTTTGTCATGTGGTTACTCCTAAATGGGGACGGAGGTAATAAAAATCAGACTGCTGGGACAGAGGATGGAAGCAGAGTGTGGAGCTTCCTCCTTCTCCCTGCTGGGGGGTTCAGCCCTGGGAAGGATCCCGCGGATCCAGGTGGGCTGGACAGGAGGGATGGGGGATGCTGGTGCTGTTGGGACAGTGGTGATGAGAGTAGGGTGACCAAGACCCCCTGAAAGCTCCTGCCTCAATGGGATAAAATGAAGATAAATAGCCCTTGGCACAGGTTTTGTGCTGTGTGTGTTCCCGGGGCTGTTTGGCCTCAGGCTTTTCAGAGGTCCTCACGTCAGACTTTTCACAGAATTTTGCATGTCAAGTACATTTCTTGGTGTTGTATTTCCTATGAAGACGAGTATTTCAGTGCGTTTTTTGCCCCCTAGGTGGGTGGATGGGAGGTGGGGTGGGACAGGAATTGCAGCCACAAACTACCCTGCACTAACAAACCAGCCTGTGTGGGCTGAATAAATTGATACACTTTTCACCAAAAGATTGATTTTATTTTTTTTTCATAAAACATCTAAGTGATTATGAAATGTACATTTAAGCATAAATAACTTGACAGCTTATTTTTTTTCCCCCGTGCAACAATTCTCTATAAAGCGCTCTTAAAACGTTTCAGTTTTTTTTTTTTTTTTTTCTCCTTGAGTATTTGTGCATTCTCTCTGGTTTTTAACCGATAAAAGATTTTTACAAGCCAGAAAAAATTGGGAAAGGGGGAGAGAGAGCACAGGAACGTGGGGAGTCTGCTGACTTCTGGCGCGCCGGCGCCGTGCCCGGGCCCTGCCAGTTTGCTGCGGAGCCCAGTGCCAGGAGCCAAGGGCAGCAGAGCGTGAGCAGAGGGAGGTGGCTCCACCAGGGTGACCATATATAGCCACCGGGATGAGATTAAACCCTTCACCTCCCCGGTGTCATCCCCACGAAGCCACGACCAGGATCTGGTCATCAGTTATGAGAACAGCAGGAGAGGATCCCTCTTTCCCCCGCTGCAGCATCTCTCGGTGGCGGTCGGGGCTGCTCTGGATGATCTGGACGTGTGGATTTTGGGGACAGCAGCCGGGTGCTGGGTGTTCAGGGGCAGGATTTCAGCAGCACAGCCTGTGCAGGGAGCTGGGGGCTCGGTGGGGCTGAGGTGGAGGTGGAGAAGGGTCCTGCCAGCGCCGGCTGCGCTCCACAGAGCGTTCCTGCCGTGCTATCCACTGGGAAGCATATGGCAGCCTGGGATATATATATACATTTTGTGTGGGGGGACATGTTTTACATGCCAGTTCTCCCTGTCATAGGACAAACATTTACGCTTGGATTATAGGAAGCATTAGGGAAGCAGGAGAGAGCATCAAGGCTTGCAGGGAGGCTGTAGGAGAGGCTGGGCAGTGGTGACAGGGCAGAGGGGTGATCATGTTTTGGCCCTCCTGAGCTTTATGGGGTCATGCTCCACAGGGGTTTAAGGTGAGACATCAGTGAAGGGTTGGTGTTTCGTGGTGTGCCACGCAGAAGGCAATGGCAAGGTGCCCAAAGGATATGGGGAGTGGGGATTTATCCATTTGGAGGTGGATAAAAGGATTTGATTTCCAAGGGAAGAGGCAGATGGGGCTTGCTGGGAGACTTGCAGTGGGATGCATGAGCCTGGCTGCCCTGGGGGAGTACAGACCCCTCCTGGCAGAGGCATGGCTGAGGTCCTGTGGGATGAAATTCCCACAAGCAGGAATAACCGCTCTGCATAGGTGCCCCTTCACTGGAAACCTCCCTCAGCACCTCACCAGCTGCAGCAACCTTAAAGGCCTAAACCTGAGTAGGATAATGTGCATTTTGGTTATTCTGTTGTGGCTGGAATCACATCCTCATGGCAAATTTAGGGATTATGATTTCCTAATGGGCATAAGGAGGCTTTGAATCCCTCCAGCTGGATCTTCTGCCATCTAAGAAGTTCTCATGGACAGGGAATGAAAACTTTGTGGTTTTTGCATCACCCTTGCAGCTGCAGCTTGGCCTCAGGGCAGGTGACAGAACCATATCTCTCACTCATTTTACAAACCAAAGTTGTTTAAAACTTCATCTGTCTGCTCCCCAATTATCTGCTCCTTCTGTGCCTCCATTTATCCATGCTAATATCATCAATACATGCCCATGCTTAATGAAACATTATTGCTTAAGTTTAATTGTCTTCTAATTAAGTAAAATAAAACTTTGCATGGTGGTTGCGACAGCATCTTTCCTGTCTGGGAATTCTGTTGTGCTTGAGGTGCCTGAGCCCAGGGAGAGGTGACAACCACAGTAGTTCCATTCCCTGGAGAAGGGGCTGGACAGCAGCAGCAACCTCCTCCCCTGAACCTGCTGCTCCTCTCCCTCACCCTGGTTAAATTAAATTAATGACCAGCTTTTCTTTTTTGGATAAACCTCTGCATTTGGTAAAGCTGCTGGAGTTGTTTCTATATTTTTTTTATAAAACTTCTAAGTGATTATGAAACATACGTTTAATCATAATTAACTTGACAGGTTGGTATTTTTCCCCCCTGAAAGACACAACGTGGGGTTGTGCTGAGCACCTGGGGAAAGGTGCCACTGTTCAAAGTCAGGGCATGCAAGTGTAGGGCTGAATTTTTGACTTTTGTCTGAGCACAGTTTCTACTCTTAATGCATCATTAACATGGTTTTCTGCATTTCATTCAGTTCCCATTACAGCACGCAGTTCCGTCTGTTAATTTTGGTATGTTGATATTTTTGTTGTCAGCAGTTTTTGGTTTTTTTTTCTTTTTTGAAGCATATAAAAACCATTAGTGTGAAAGAAGATTAAAAAGATACATTACAATTAAAATGTTAATGAAATCGGCATCATACAACTTTTGAAACCATTTAGGCATTAATCTTTCTTGGTCTCATGTCCATTAACTCGGGCGATTCTTATTCCACACTGACCCCTGCTGAGAGAGTCGTGCTATAATTGGATTTTAAGAACTGGGGGGAAGAAAAGGAGGGAGAGAGAAAAGCCTTGGAAAAAAGGGCAAGTTGGGAAGGTTGCCTTGGCTTTCTGCGTGGTGTCCATGGAAATGAACCCAACAAAACCCAGCCCTGTTGCTCCATCACTCCTCAGGTCGTGTGTTCCCCCCAGGCCGTGCCTGGGAATTTGGGAATGCCGGGGTCAGGGGCTGGGCCGGACCCTGGGAAGCTCCAGAGGCTCCAGGCTGGGCTCGTCCTGGGCTCTGGCTGTCACGGTGACCTTGGGCAGGACACGAGCACCAGACTCTGCTTTGGTTGATCCCAGTGTAACGTGAGCAGGGCTGGAGTGGGATGGTGAGAAGCCTTTTTAAGGCCCTGGGAGGAAGGGAATGGCAGAACAGCAAGGAATAGTTTGTCATTATTGCTTCAGCTTTCCCTGGTTCCTCCAAAATAGTGTTTCTGCATTTTATCTGTTTGGGTCTAGTTTTTTTTTGTTTTTTTTTTTTTTAAGAGGCTCTTTTTCAGCTTACACAATATTTGAATTGGGACCAGCCGCCCCTCCCCAGGGGAAAGAGGGGGATTGACTAATTCACAGGCTGTGTAGTGAATCCAACATCAGGCCTTCTTGACTCACCACACAGCTCCCAGGATCCGTGCCATGGCTGCATCGGGGCCACGGGCTGTGCTCAGCCACTCCAGCCCATCCAGAACACTCTGTGCTGGTCAGTCCCAGCCTTACACACTCCTGGACACCTCCAGAGCTTTGCCTGTGCTGCCCAAGAACCTTACACCTCCTGTGGGATGTTGGGTAGATTGGGAAGGGCAGGACCTTTAGGGATGAGCATTGTCCTGGCCAGCATGGGGACGGGGTTTGGGGTTTTTGGGAGGGTTGGGTGTGCTGCTGTCCAGGCAGTGCTGCACCTCAGGACTGGCTGAGCTGGAGGTCAAGGGATGAGCACATCCCGCCGAGGGAGGAGTGGAGTACCAGCCCAGCTTGTGTTTATGCTGCAAGCATGAATTTTTATTGAGCTATTTCCTTACAAAAGCAAAAAAGCTGAAGAGAACCGTGCAAGCCGCAGAGCTGCCGCCTCCCAGCCGCTCACGGGATGTGAGGAGGGGTGGCTGGGCTGGCCAGGGAGCCCAGTGGAGCTGAAACATCTGCAGGGCTGGGGAGGGCAGGAGAACACGGGGCTGGCAGTGCCCCGGGCTGGGTTCATGCCGTGGGAAGTGAGCCGTGAAGCACAGAGGGTGCCGCTGGCACCGCATCACAGGGACCGGGCTCCGGGCAGCCGGGCTGGGGAGCTGCTTCCTTGGAGCTCTGGAGTGCCTCTGCACACGCAGCACAGCCTGGGGTTTCATTGTTTTACTCCCTTTTTATGTGGGTAAAAAAAAAAAAAAAATTAGAATAATTTATAGCGGTGTTGTTTTGTTGTCGTGGCATGGCGTGAATTTATAACCTGAGAGAATCGGGGAGTGGGGGTCCAAAATTGTGAAATAGTGGCAGGGATGGGGGAGGCCTTGCCAGAGAGGGACCCATCCTTGCCCCAGCTCAGGTGAACTGGGGGTGTGTTCTGGCACAGGGGTACCCCAAAGGGTGGTTTGTGCCTTTGGGTGAAACCTGTAGCATCTGTGCCAGTCAAGCTGAACATCCTTAGGGGAAGAGAAAGTTCTAGGCCCAGGAAGAGGGAGCAAGGAAAAGCAGCCCTGGACATTGCCAGTGAATTTTCTGGCCCAGCACTCAGGTGGGATTTCCAGCAGGGTGAATTTCTGTGCTGCGGGCTGAGTGAGAGGCACACCAGAATCAATATCTCAATAGTCCAATAAAACCTGTGGGAATTTCATTTCAGCTCATTTCAGGTGATCTAATAACTGGCCTTTGAGATGACTGCTGGGGGTTTGGTTTCTGTGTGTGACTGTGAACATGTAGATGGAGCCCAGGGTACTTGTAGTGCTCTGGTTGGGCAGTGGGAGCCTCCATCCCAAGGTTTGCTCTGGGGTCAGGCAGTGAGGGCTGGGATTGTGTCACCAGACTGGGGGTTTGGCTCTGGGTGCTGTTCAGATCCTCTGGTGGATTCTAATTCCAGCTTGCAGCACCGATTTAGTGTCCATCTCACCTCTGCATTCCCTTGGGAGCCAGTGGGAGCTTCAGCAGAGCAGCTGGAGGTATCCTGAGCCACAGGGTACCTTCATGAATATTTTTGCAATCAAGTTTAGGAAGTTTCCTCATTTACCTTCCCTTTAAGATCCCAAACTGGCTGTTGCTTTGTTCATGAGTGCCTTAGGAGAGGTGTATCCTGCAGTAGTTGCTGACTAATCAGCATTTGGCAGGAGAAATTATGCAGGAGGGAGGATTTAACTTTTGCAGGGGGACAGGAGGGCAGCACAACTTGGAGAGGGTGGAGAAACCAAGAGAACCTGCAGCTTGTGTGTGTCTGGTCCAGGCTGTCACCCCAGCACAGCTGGGCAGAGCATTGAGCTTAATTTTTTTGCTTGGCCATCATCAAAACACAGAGAACTCACTGGCACCTTGGTGATGTCCACAGTGCAAAGTGTTGCAAATGATTTTAAACAAAAATATTCCATTGGCTTTTACCACTCTTCTGTAAGGTTCTGTAGAGTGATAGTCATGATTCCTTGGTTCTTTTTCACACCTCCCAAGTGGTTTTTTTTCCCCCCAAAATCCTGGAATTCAATTGCAATGTATTCATGAAGCATCACAAGTGATGGCAAGTGCCAGCCCCAGGGGAGCCGTGCTCCTGCAGCCTCCCCTGGCTGTGCCTGAGGGATTTGTGCTGTTTGGGTGCTTTGGTGTCCACTCCCTGCCCTGCAGCCTGCTCCTGACCTCTCCTGTGCCTCTGGAATGTTGTAGGAGACCCAAGGTGCAGCATTAGCAATGGAAATATTTGGTGCAGGCGGTTCCCACACCTTGGTGCCCGCCCCAGCACACGTGCCAGCAGCTTTGGTGTTTGCTGGGAGAGTTTTCCCTCCTGGTGTCCAGGTGACAGGAGGTGGCTTGGGAGCTTAGGAGTTGTGTCTCGGTGGTACCACCCACCGGTGTGGATGGATGTGTCAGTTTGGGGGAAAAAAGGGAGAGATTTGCTGGCAGTTTCTGAAGAAAAACCCAACCTCGCAATGCTTGCAAACCCATTTGAGGAAGCCTGGGATGAGGTGTAGCAAGGAGCTGCTTGGAACTTGTTTCAGAAGGTATGGAAAGGGGAGATGGGGTGGGGTGAAGGATTGTTCTCTCCTGCCCATCGCTGGATGTAGTTGGACGAACTCTCCAAGTTACCAAGGAATGATCTCATGAGTCTGGGATGGTTTCATACCCAGGGCAGTGCTTGAGCTGCCTCAGCGAGCTCAGACTGACATCCCTGAGGCTCTTTTCTCCTTGCCTTGGCTGCTCAGATCTGGTATTTGAATTTTAGTCTTCACTTTGTAGGTGGGACAAGAACCACCCACCATGCAGGCTGAATGATGCCCTGTTGTGTGTGTCACAGGCGTGGGTGGCACTGCACTGTACGTGCTGCCCACTGTGCTCCTGAGGCTGCCAGGGCCACCGTGGCTCTCTGGGACACACTCTGGTGTTGGCACTGCCCTTGGGAGCACAGCCCAGCCCGTGGATCCCGCTCCATGCTTCACCCCAAATCCGAGCCACGTCATTTGTACGACTGCTCCCAAAGTGCCTCTTTGCTCCTTGTCCCACCCCTGATGCCACCTCGTGCTCTCCTGGGAGCCTCCCTCTGTTCCTTGTAGTCCAGGGGAGGTTAGCTCAGCTTTAAACCGCTTGCCTGTGGCTGTTAAGCCGTAGTGACATATTAAGTATTTAATATCCAAGCGCATTCGCTTCGCACCCACATCCCCCTTTGGAGCTGGGCTGAGGGAAATCGCCCACATCTGACAGGATGCTGCCCAGCAGAGCTGTACAAATGGCTTCCTCCTGGACCTCTGCTTTTCTCTTTGGTTCCTGCCCTGACTAGCCACGAGCCGTGGCGTGAGCGGAGATCCCGTGGCTGCGCCCAGCCCCGTCCCTCGCAGAGATTTCGGGGGGATCCCTGCCTGCTGGGGTTGTCCCAGCGCTCCAGCTGTGAGGCAGCTGGGCCACAGCAGGACTCACCCAGCCCAAGCAGTGTCCTGCACCTGGTGGCAGGCAGGGCATGCCCTGGTGCTGCCAACTCTGCCTGCTGGCAGTGTGGGGTGGGACAATCTGCTGTCACAGCTTCATTTCTGAGCCCTTGCTTAACCCCTGCAGCACATCAGAGGCTCTTGTGAAATGTAATGTGCTGGAGCAGCAGCGCAGGAAAAAGCTCTGCCTTCTGTGAAGCCAGACTGTTGCGGCGTAATTTGTTTTGTAAGATTTTGAAAGGCGGTGTTGCAATCTGTAACAGTAGAATAGTGGGAAGATGGTCAGGTGGTTCTTGGGACTTCAACAGACAGATTTCATGTCTGTGTGTTTTTGCAACACCTTTCTATAAAGGGAAACATAATTTAAAATATGATTACTTAGTGTTGTAACAGTCTTCTCAAACGTTTTTGCATTATGCAGAGATCATTATCAGAGGCTGATATTAACTTGCAAAGAATATTATGCAAATCATTCTCCTGTTCTTCTAAAAAGAAATTTCCTTCATAATGCAAAGCGTGACAAAAAAAATTGTGCAGAGGCTTTTGGCAAAATTACATTCAGAAGATGTAACAGTTTTTCTGCTTACTAGCACAATCCGTTTCTGCCTTTTGACTGGATTTGCTCAACTCGAGCTGATAAAGGCTGAATTTTAAAAGCAGGGCTGGGGCTGGGGGGAGTGCGTGGTACCTCGTGGGTTCAGGGATGGTCAGGGAGGGTTTTTGTGCTTGGATTGTTGTCTCAAATCCTCCCTGATGGCGATTACAGCCTCTGATATTCTCGGCTGTTTGGGGCTCTCTGACATTCCGTGCTGGTGCCTGGTGTTCCGTGGGGTGGGGATGCTCAGCACCACCCTCGGCACCAGCAGGGCTGGGATAGATTTCACAGGGACAGACTCCCCAGGGCCACCAGTTTCAGCCTCTGCATCACTGGGAGCAGTCAGACCACCCTGGATGGGGGTGCTGGGAGGTGGGACACCAGGGGTGGGAGGGGTGGTCCTGCCCCACGCAGCCTTCACAGCATCACTGAGGCTGGAGAAAACCTCTGGGATCATCCACCTGTGACCCACCCCAACCTTGTCCCCAGCCCAGAGCGCCGAGTGCCACGTCCAGGCTTTCCTTGGACACCTCCAGGGGATGGGGCAGTGCCTGGCCACCCATTCCTTGGAGAAATTCCTGCTGATCTCCGAGTTGCCCCTTCCCTGGCACAGCTGGAGGCTGCTCCGTGTCCTGTCCCTGTTCCCTGGGAGCAGAGCCTGCCCTGGCCTGGCTGCTCCCTCCTCTCAGGAGTTGTGGAGAGCAGTAAAATCTTCCCTGAGCCTCCTTTTCTCCAGCCCTGCCTGCTCCCTGGTGTTCCTGGAGGTAATCCTGGCCCGGCTGAAGCCATTGAGGGTTTTGCCACTGACTTCATCCCTGCTGCGTGTATTTTTTGTGTGTGTTGCAAACTGTTTGTATCAGTTCAGAGCTGCCCCTTTCTCACACTGAAAGCAGACCGTGCTGAAATCGAGCGGGTTGTTTTATAGCCATTGGCTGTTCTGCTCTTCTTATGGATTGATTGGCAAAAATAGAGCCTGATAAATATTGTAAATGACTAAAATACTTGCAAGCTGTGCATCACAGTCAGCTCTGGAGAGGCTCATTTGCTGTTAGAACCCTGTTTTCCAGGCACTTAACACCATTTTGAGAAAACGAGGTCCTGATTTCTCAATACAAATGTGATTGAGAAAAGTCACTAATATTCAGACATGTAGATTGAATTACGGCAGCAGGGAGAGTTTTCACCAACACGGGAAATTTTCAGGCTGCCTTTTTGTGACTGTTTAGATAACTCGATATTTCAAAATCAACCCAAATTAGATAAATAAGCTGGAAGTCATAGTTAGCATTCGTCGAGCAACTTAGGCTGGATGTTCTGGCACTGCCTGACTCCACCTCTAGCTGCAGGGTTTCCTTGTTATGAACGGGTGAATTCTAATCCTTGTTTATTCCCTGCTGCAGAGAATGGCTTTATCCAGAGTTTTCTGCCCTGAAAAGGAGCCCTGGGTGCAGCAGGGTTGGGGCGGGTGCTGTGTGAGTTCCACCCTTCACACCTTCCACCAACACCAAATCCTTCCTTTGGTGACACAGAACTTTTAACACCCCGAAAGTGGCCCCGGGGTGTGGTTGTGATGTGAAAATCAGAGCAGTCAGGGGTTACCTGAGTTGGCTCTGCTTCCCTGGCATCTCCGGGGTCAGGATGGGAGTGCTGGGGATCCCTGCTGGACCCCACTGGGTCAGTTGCAGGGAAAAGCTGATTTTGGATTTTTTAAACATTGCAAGGAAGGCTGAATCAAAGCAGGGAGGTGTTTTATTCTGAACAGTGTGGCGGAAAGGAATCTTTTTATCTTCTGGGTTTCTTTGTTTTCGGAATGTTTTGTAGCATGGACTTGTAGCAGAGCGGTGTTAAGCACATTCCTGCAAATCTCTTTCTGCTAGCCTCTGGAAAAGGGTGATGCTGCCAAAATCAAATCAAATATTTAGCTCTAAACTCTTTTTTGCTTCAGAGGATGCCTCTTTATGATTATTTTTTTTAGTTTTGTTGTATTTCTTAGAAGAGCATTTGCAGTGTTCATTGAGCTCCTTCCAGAGAAACTGTGGCTGCCCCATTCCCTGGAAATGTGCAAGGCCAGGCTGGACAGGGTTTAGAGCAGCCTGGGACAGAGGAAAGTGTCCCTGCCATGGCAGGGATGGCACTGGGTGAGCTTTAATGTCCTTTCCAACCAAACTACTCGGGGATTCTGTGACTCCTTTTCTTTTCCCCATTTTCCCAATTAACCTCATTTTAGGCTGTGAGCATCACCAGTGGCTTTTACCCTGTGCTGCCCTTCTGCAGGTTTCCCATCCCCACCTGCCTCACTCCAGCCGTGCTCTTACCACCAGGCATTAATAAAACCCAAGCAGAGGCCAGCATGATCATCCCCTGCCTCAGTCTGCTGCAGGAAAACTCTTCCCAAGAGAGTGAAAATTGCACGTGGTCGTGGAAATTATGGGGCAGGGAAGAAACAGCATTCCAGCCTGGCTTAATTTGTGAGTGGATGTCCTGGAAATAAGGTATAGCAATGCATAGCACAGGTTGTTCTAACGTGGATGTTGGGCTCACCCTTGTGTGAGCGTGATGCTGCCTCATGATGTGGGAGCAGATATTATAACCTTGAAGAATCTTGTAGGACATAAAAGTTTTAATTAAAAATCCGGCTTGGTTGAGGGTATTTTGGTTTAGTATGAATGTCTTCATTTCTTTTGAAAAAAGAATTAAATGAAACCCTTAGTATTCCTTTTTTTTTTTTTTTTTGATTCCTGCATATTTATTCTTGAAGTTGAGAAGCATTAGAAAATAATTGAGTAAAACAAAATCCACAAGGCTTCAAATTACCTCTAGCTTAATGTTTTATTTAAAAGGTTTGCTAACTGACATCCTTTATAATGAATTAGGTCACGCGGCTCCGAGGAGTGTTGTCGGTTTTCTTTTTTACATTTAAATTTGAGGCTGCTTCCCTTGAAACTTGGGCTCTGCTGGCAGAGCCGTGCACGGCTGTGACTCCCCGGCTCAGGGAATCTCACTCTAATTATTCTCAATCACACCAGTGCAAATGAATATATCCATGTTTGGAGGATCGAGGCGGTGTTGTCATGGCAATCTCCGTAAGGTCATGAGAAACTCATGGATATTGTTCACTGCCTCTCCTGGGAGCCTTCTCCTACCTTTGCAAGACTCTGGGTTTGGGGAATAACTTTGAAGCACAACCTTGTTGGGGTTTGGATGGAAGGATTTGCTGTTTCCTGCTCAGGGGAGGGTGGTGGAGGGCTCGTGGCTCGCTGCTCGTCCTCCTCTGGGCACCACATCCCAAGTCAGGACAGGACCAGGCTTGTTCTGGAATGTGGGATCCTCCTGAATCCCATGGGCAGCAGAAGGGTCCAGGGGTTGGTGCTGGTTTATGGGGCTCAGTGTGCTGGGATTAGCTTTGGCTTGGGGTTTTTTGGGAGAACTTTGCAAAAAAAAAAAAACTCAAACCCCAAATAATAACAACAAAGAAACCCCAAACCCCAAATAATAACTACAAAAAACCAAAACCAAACCCCAAATAATAAGAACAAAAAAAAATCCCAAACCCCAAATAACAGCAAAAAAAAAACAAAACAAAAACAAACCCCAAATAATAGCAACAAAAAAACCCAAACCCCAAGTAATAACCAAAAAAAAAAACCCAAAATCAAAACCCAAATAATAACAACAAAAAAAAAACCAAACCCCAAATAATAACAAGCCCCAAAACAACAGCAAAATACCCAACTTTGATTTTTCTTTAAGGCTGTGTTGAGTGGAGCAACCTGGTCTAGTGGAAGGTTCCCTGTGCACAGCAGCTCTGATGATTTTACAAATATCTGATGTGGAAGGACAACAGAATTCACTGAAATTGGAATTCACTAAAATTGGTGTTTTGCAAGTCTTGGTTGAGGCGATCCATGTAGTTGTGGTTTTATGGTTTTGTATTTCTAAATTCTTTTTGTTTAAAAAAAAAACCCCAAAGAAAGCATAACCAAAAATAAGTGGTTTTGATAGACAGACATCAAAGCATTTTAATTTGCAACAAAACCCATGTTAAAACCGTAATTATTTTGTGAACCCAAGACATAGATACATATATGTCTATAAATATATATATATATACATACACAGCCCTATCTCTTTGAGCCTTCAGACAGCTTTAGCACATCCCTGTGCCAGTTTTCTTTCGTGCAGCTTGCTTGGTCTGAAAGATCTGACATTATTTAATGATTGATACCAATATCCTACAAAACCACTGAAAACCAAAAGAAAACCTTGCACTTTGCTGGCTGCAGAGGAGCCGTGGCTGCGCCCGCAGGGCGTCAGGTGAGTCTCTTGCATTATTTGTGTTATCTGCACTTAATTGCTTCCAGTTGCTGACTCTTTGGAGATGTTGAGCCTCTCTGATCTTGTCCTCTCACACCCAGCGTGTTCTCACGCAGCAGGGGAAGCAGGCAGGTTTCCACAGGGTTTTTCACCTGGCAGGCGTGCCCTGTTGGCCCATCCCTGCAAGGCTTGGCTGGCAGAGCCCCTGCCCTGCCCGGGTGTGCCCCTGTCCACACAGGGCACCCCAGGCTGGCACCTCTGCCCTGCCACTTGTCTGCCCACCGTGGAGCTGGTTTGGCCTGACTCTCTGTAGGACTTGGCACACGGGTGGGATTAAGGGGTTTTAAATTGGAATTTTAGGTTGGCAGAGCTGAAGCATGGAGATGAGTTGGTGTTGAAACGCTCAGCGGAGCACTAAGCAGGTGGAATTTACAATTAAAGACCTATTTGCATTTAAAAATAATTTCTGTTGACCTTCTGGCCCACAGGCTTTCTCATTGGGTGTGGAATACCCATTAACACTTCCAGGGCTCCAGGACTTGCCAAAATCCCTCTGGGCAACTTTACCCTGGTCCATTCTGCCTTGCCCACCCAGCAGCTGGAGGAGTGGCCAGTGAGCTGGGAAAAACGTGTCTGATAAGGTTAAAAAAGGCACAGGGGAGCCTTTAATTCTGGGAGAACAATTAACTGCAGCTTCTGCAGTATTTAACAGGGCTTCAAACCCCTCTGATTATCCTGGTGTTGGCTTTTGTCGATCGTTTGGTTGACTAACATGTCCCTTTCAGCTTTGGTGACAATAAAATGTGAGTAAGCAGAAAACTCAAATTTCTGAACGATGGCTCATGGCAATTTTCTAATTTCCTGAGTGAGCACAGGCTTCTTGGCGTTTCATTCCTGTGCCAGAAAGACTATTTGCTCATACAAAGTTCTTCATTGTAATAGGAAAAAATCAATTTGATTACTTTCATGTCAGCATGCATGTCTAATGGCTTAGAAGTTATTGCAGCCATAAAATATACAGTATCATTTCTCTCTCACTCTGAAATTTGACAGGATTAATATAGTCAGCATGAAATCTTAGTCATAAAGTCGACCATAAGTGATGGTAAAATTAGCTGCTGAAATCGTCTGCTTATGGAAAGCATCTTCTGTTTTTCCTTCAGGGAAAAAATATCAAGGGGCTGGCGTGCGGATGGGAAGGAAGGGTTTGCTCTGATGGGAAGATGTCCATTTTATTTCATCTTCCTGCAGCTGTGATGTCCCTGCCAGCCCCAAGCGTGGCTCCACCACCCGTTCATCTCTGCTGGTGCTGCTGGTGGGGCTGGGCTTCGTGTCCAGCACAGCCCTGCAAGTCATCCCCTGGGTGAGCTGCAGTGGAGCTCACTGCAGGGCCTGGGAAGCATCATCCCCTGCAGGGGCAGGAGTTTGGGTTGGAAATCAGGGCTTGAGGTGTGTCCATTGGTGCTGCAGGGCAGGCGTGGAGTCTGCTGCTCTGGTTTGTGCCTTGTGGTGCTTGAAAGCTGTTCATTTCCTTGGCTCGCTGAGGCTGGAGGGAGGAGAGGTGCAGGTGAGGTTGGTTTCAGGCTGGAATTGAGTGGATGCTCTTCCTCCTGCTGCTACCTGCTGCCACCCTTTTGGTCACCCGCTGTCCTCCTCGCAGGGTCCCCTTGGGGAGTGGCTGAGCACCTTCAGGGGGGCACAGAAGGAAGCTCTGAGCTGAGATTGAGAAAGCTCTGCCTGAAGTTGAGTTTCCTTCTGCGTGGCTGCCCTGGGAGGCTCAGCAGCCTCACCTTCCTGCTCACCCACTGCCAAACCTGCCCTTGGAAGTGCAGGGGAAGTGCTGGCTTAGGCAGATGTGTGATCCTGCACCAGCCCAGCCTCTGAACTCCTTATAAATAGTTTTGTTTCATGATGCTGCATTGGGTAAGGTGCCCATGCTGCTTTTTGTGCTTTTGAAGCTGATTACAGAAAGAATTAAGGAGCCTGCTATCTTTAATAGCAATGAGCTGCTATCTTTAATATCAACTTTAAAATTAAACCAACGGAAGGCATCATCTTGCTTATGGACATTAATTGCCCATTCCGGAAGGTCCCAGAGCTGGGTTTTATTGCCAGCCCTTGGCCTGCTTGGCTTTGCAAGGGGAAATTTCTCCTATTCCTTGAGCAAAGACACAAAGTTTGACTCCTCTGGGGGGAATCAGGGGTCCCTCACGTTGCATCCGGATGTTCCAGCTTGGCTGGAAGCTGTGTCCTGCTGGTTTCACAAGTTCTGCCTGCTTTGGCAGCCCCTGGTGAAAAGTTAATATCTGGTCATTGGTTTTGGCTGCATCTCCAAGGCAACTTCATTCATAGGCAGCTCGGGGTTGATACCATCCGGACATGCCTGGGTGAGTAACTCCAGCTCCTGTTACACCCCAGACGAGCTGTTAACTCCTTCAGCCCAGGTGGGGAGTGCAGCAGGCAGTGGGCACAGAGCAGGTGGATGCCATAAACTCCCAGCACATCTGACCTGCTCTGTGTGGTTTCTTTCCCAGTGCCTTTTTCAGTGTGGACTGAGCGAAGAGCTCGTCGCTGTTTAAGATCCTTCTCTCTGCAGCAAGGTCTCAGATTAAGTTTGTTTCTTTTGGAATTATTATGCTTTATTATCCTCTGGTTTGGGCAGAACGTTGCCTTTGGGATATGCACTTACTGCAGAATTTCATTGGGGGAAAAGGAGCTTGGCTGCTCACTGCAACAAACTCTGAAATGCAGGAAAAAATCTAATTTTGCATTGCATGCAAAACCAAGGGAGGATTTTCCTCTGAGGTGCAGGTGATGAGGTGAGACCACCACGTTCCCAGGTGTGTTCAGGATCCACGAGCCTGTGGGATGGAGGTGTGCATGTTAAGCATGGAGATGTCCTGGTCCCTCACTGGTGTGCCTATTTCTGTGTGAGTTCTCCACATCCAGATTTACAGCCTCCAGACACTGCTTCGATTCTCACCAGAAGATGTAGGAAGGAGGAAAACGAGCCAAATTCTGGGCTTTTTGCTGTTTGTTTCTCTCACAGCAATGCAGAGAGGTGCTGTTCCAGGAGATGATGATTTGTCCTTAAAATCCACAGCGCTGGCTGGGATGGATCCTGAAGCAGCAGTCCCCAGGAAAGCATCCATCTCCAGGGAGGAATGGGGCTGGGAGAGGGGCAGAACAAGTCCAGCTCAAACCAGCCCCAAGCAAAGCTTGGCTTGAACTTGCTGAGCATTATAAAACCATGGAATGGTTTGGTTTGGAAGAGACTTTAAAGCCTGTCTTGTTCCATCCCTGTTCCAAGGGCAGGGAACCTTGCTCTGGACCAGGATGTTGAGTCCATGCTCCCACCCTGGATGTCTGGTGCTCTTTGGAGGCCCTGGTGGGGCATCTCAGCAGGGATGGGGGGTCAGGCTGGCTCTGGGGATAGCTGAGACACACAAACCTGGCACAAACCTGGCACCCTGTTGGTTTTTTAATGCATTTTTGGGAGATGTGTTACGCTCAGGCACAGAGGGAGCATATGAAGGTGGTGCAGGGGGACAGGGTGCTACCTGTGGAAGAGGTCATTAGACATGGCACAGATTATCCCAAAGACCTGGGGAGCAGCTTGGGTCCCCTAAAACCTGGCTGGCCACCCTCCCTGCTCCAGATGCTGCTCTCCCTTCCTAGGGAGGAAAACCTGCTCTCGGACTCTTATGGAGCTGCTATCACTCTCAAATTTTAATAATAGATTACCATTAGTATCAGCCTTATATAATGCACAGCTCATTATTGCTTACTCAGAATAATTTTGCAGCCTCCTTATAGAACCTTGGAACTTTATTTGCTGAGTATAAAATATGCAGAAATGCATGAATAGTTTTAAGACTTGGTACCCTAAACTAATACAGTGTGCTGCTTTTTTTTTTCCCCGCACCATGATTGAAGTCAAATTAACATATTTACCTTCAGTGCTCCCAGGAGTAGCATTAAAAAATTCAAGAGGTGATTCAGAATAGTCTCTGATTTACTGTGTTTAAAGCTGGATTTCATTTCTTAGTAAAACCATGCAAACACTTGACTTCCTTTCAGCTTTCCAGCCTCTTTGCTCCCCGTGCAGGCCCTCGGACTTACCAACAGATGGGAGCAATATTATTACCACTGTGTTCCCAAAAGGAAGCTTTTTATTTTATTTTATTGGGTTTTCAGGTTGGTGGAGAAAGCAGGGGCAGAGAGTCAGTGAGGAAATGATTTCTAACAAATGGCACAGAAGTGTAGCTGCTGTTTCAGTCTGGAGTAAGGAGAAGGATGCAGTGTGGTTTCTGTCTTTCCTAGGGCAAATCATGGAGCCTGATTTTGGCTCTATGTTCCCATTTTCCCAGGAAAAAAAGCTGTGTAAAGGCTAAGGTAGGAAACTGTTGCTTTATTGCCCAGTAATTTGTTTATTCTTACAAATGACACCTGTGCCAGCCTGCTGGGCTTTGATTTATCCCTGCAGCTGTGGGGTGCAGCTCCTACAGCTCCAAGGATTTCAGACCCCACAACAGGTCAGGTTCAGGGATGCCAATCCTGCTCCAGGCTGCTCCATCATCATCTCTGTCTTTAAAACATGGAAGTCCTGCAGGAAAACCTTTGACCTTAACATTTTCCTGCTCCAGGGAATAAATATTCCAGGGAGAGGGTCTGTGAGAGGAGACTGGGTCTGGTGAGTACCCTCTGAGCAGGACAAATCTGCCTGCTAATTCTCTTTACCATGCACTAGAGATGCAGCAATGGGTTTTTTCCATGCCTGCTGCTAGATTAGGAAGTTGTTTCAGCAGATGTTGTTTCCTAAGAAAATGGGTTAATGCTTGGTGGTTAGAACGGTGTGGCAAAAAAGCTTATTTGTGTGAGGTTTTGGCGAATTGCCTGGCAAGAGTTACAGAGTGTTGCAGCAAATTTCCTGGGTTTCGCAATTGCCATGGCTCTGGTTTAACTGGCCAGAAAGATTTGCAAAAATACACAAATAAATCGAAATATAGAGGCAAAAATCACTGGCTGGCTTGCTGCAAAATGCTGGAGGGACTTGTGAAGAGGTCTCCAGGTCTGAGCAAGTGGCTGAAGCTTGGGACTGAGTGGATCTCTGGGATTAATAGAATTCCAGAATGATTTTTATTGGAAGGGACTTTAAAACTCATCCCATTCCATCCCCTGCCATGGCCAGGGACACTTTCTACTGTCCCAGGTTGCTCCAAACCCTGTCCAGCCTGGCCTTGAACACTCCCAGGGATGGGACAGAACTGCTGCCCGCTGCTGCCTCAGCTCATGGGACTGGTCCCAGCAGACTGATGGAGCTGGGAGCTGCTCTGAGCTGGGATCACAGGCAGGAGTTTCCATCTGAAGGCAGGGATTTGGTAAATTGGGCCAGGAAGATGCACATCAAGTGCTGCTGTTTCTAAGGGTGTCACCACAAAAAGACTTTTACTGCATCAAAGAGCACCACGGCGATGGACTGGTGGGGCTGGGAGGGACCTGGGGGGCTCTCCTGGGAGCTTTGGGGTGCTCCAGGGAAGGGTGACCACTCCTGCCATCCTGTGCCATGGATAAAACCTCTGTCTGGGCCAGAATTCCCAGAGCCACCCAGGCTGGGGGCTCGGGCATGGGCCAGCACTGCCTCCCCCAGTGCTGCTTAAATCACTGATTCAGTTCTGTCTGAGCAGCAGCCTAAATCAGGAATAAATGGACTTGGCTCCATAAACGTAGCACTTAAATATTTTCCCAGGCAGGAGGAAAAAAAAAAAGCCACCAACATTTGCTTTCCATGCAAAACATATAAATCTTGGAAAAGTTCCCAAAGTTGTGTGTTTAACTGTTCATATCTGTGTGCTTGTAGGAGAGAAGTGGTTATTCCCCAGCATAATTATTTTCCTTTTTTAAAAGGAAGCTGGAATGTTTGTGAGGAAGGCATTTTAAGCCCGTGGTGGGGATGAAGGAGAGTGAGGGAAGAGTGAGGTTGGATGAGTAAAGGAAGCACCTTCCCCTCATTCCCTCCCTGCCAGGACCAACCACAAATGCTGCTTGCTGTGTTTTGGGGCTGTTTCTGCTTGTCAGATTAGTTTTAGTGAAACACGGATCTGGTTGTTGGTTTCTTTTTAACCCTGCCCCAGTACAAGAGCTGTTAGTGGAGTTTATTTAAAGTTAAAATCATGAATGCTGCATAAAACTCAGCTCTTCCCTCCTTCCCAAAGCCCTGCAGCAGGTGGATGCTCCTTTATTTCCTGCTCACCCCGTGAGAGACCCCCCTGTAATTACTCAAACAGAGATGCAGAGGTAGATTTATTTTTGTATCAAATCAGTGTTTCTCAGAAAATCCCCGAGGAGATGCTGAGGAGACCCTTCCCTGGGGCTGGGGTGATGCACTGGGGATGGGGGAGAGGGTCTGTGCTGACTGGAAATTTTCCAGCACCCTGACCCTCCGTGAGCACTGTGAACACACAGTGGGTAGAAGCTGGGAGATCAACCCACCCAAATCTCCTCCGCGGAGGGAAAAAATCCCAATAACCACCCCGCAGCTTCTCCCCACTGCACTCCGGGCCTTGCTGTCATTGCAGTCCCTATTCCAGAGCTGGAGATGTTGAATTTATTTGTGTTCTCCTAACACTTCTGTGTTTCATAACAGGAATCACTCCTGGGTTTGGCCAGGAGGCAGCAGAGCTGCTGCGCTCCCTGTAATCCAGGAGTGAATCAAAGCAACTTTTTACAAAACAAGATTCTCTCTCACTGTTGCAAAAGAGCTTTGGGGAAATCTGGTTTTTGTGGTTAAGGATCTTACTCTTGATGCACAAGGAAAATTATGTGTAGCTTTTATTTGGCCCAAAGGATTCTTACAACATTATCCGTATTTCCTTTAATTTGTGGGATTTCTAGTAAATGGGCTTAAAAATAGGTCTGGGCAAGATGCCAGGGTGCATAAGGAGAGCAGAAAAGCTTTGCAGGCTGTGAGCTGCTCGCTTTCACTTCTCCCTGGGTGCAGGCTGGGGCACGGGGCGGTTGCTCACCTTTTGGGGTTAAATTTAATGATGTCTCTGGAATTCTTTGGAAGTCGATGTGGCAGGAAAAAACCTTTTAACTCTTTCTTAGAGCTGATGCAGTGTAATTTCTGAGAAAGGGGCAGGATGGGCTGCAGCACCAGAGGAGGGCAAGAACTGGGGAACTCTGGACCCATTCACTGATGGGATTTAGGGACCCTGGAAAACCAGTGTACAAGCAGGAGCAGAATATGGCAGTGATAATATGGGAGATTTTTCCCCTTCATTTCACTTCCTTCAGCCTTTTGCTAAATGGGAAAAATCTCAGGAGGGAGAGGTGCCCAGCTCATTTGGTGGTATTTTACTGATTACTTCAAAATTAGTCTGTGTTCAAGTGACTTTAAAATGCCTTTTTCCCTGGGGACAGCCTTCCATTCAGGTGTGGTGGGTTTATGCAGCTGGAGCCCCAGTGGGAAAGGGAAGGTAAGTGGGAAAAAGATCCCTGTGGCACCAGCCTTCCTCACTCCAAGGTCCTCTGCCAGGCCAGGGCACCTCGTGCCTTCCCAAAGAGTGGGATTTTTGTCCTGCTTTTGTAAAATTCAGTTCATTTTAATTCAGCCTTTGGGCATAAGTCTGTGAAACTTTGAGTCTTGTGGTTGCTGTGTCTCTCTGTTGTGAGCAGTTTCTTGGGCAGTGAAGAGGAGGAGAGGGGAGATGGATGAAGATCAGGAAGGTTTTGAGCTTCCTGGGAGTGTGTTGGATCAGTGTGGTGTGCAAGGAGCAGGCTTGGGTTGAGGTTGCAGTGCTCTTGAACTAAAAATGTGCATTTTCACATGGTGTTGGTGATGGGCTTCTGTAAAATAAAGAGGATTTCCATTAACACATTCCATAAAATCAAGAAAATTTTACAGTGCCTGATGCAGAAGCATCAGGGAAATTATTTGAGCCACCATCAGGAATGTGCTAATAACACTTTTTATCCAAGGATATTGAGGTGATTTGCAGATACAAAGTCTTCTGCTGCCTCTGTGAGGTGGGGTCAGTTCATCTGTGCAGGTAAAAACACCTCAAGGTGTTCGTTTGCCCCAAGGGTGCAGCCTCAGCTGCTGCCATGCTTTTCCCTAAAAGCTGATAAATTGAATGTTATTGTGGACCAATCCTGGTCCCTAAAAGCTGATAAATTGAGTGTTGTTGTGGACCAATCCT
>QUSF01000027.1:146987-170636 GCA_003676055.1 Chloebia gouldiae | reverse complement strand
GGGAGAGAGACCCTCAGGATTGTGCCAGGGATTGGGGTGAGACCCCCAGGGCTGTGGCAGAGATTGGGGAGAGACCCTCGGGATTGTGCCAAGGACTGGGGACAGACCCTCGAGACTGTGCCAAGGACTGGGGAGAGACCCTTGGGATTGTGCCAGAGATTGGGGTGAGACCCTGGAGGGAGACCCTCGGGATTGGGGTGAGACCCTCAGGATTGTGCCAAGGACTGGGGAGAGACCCTCAGGAGAGAGACCCTCAGGATTGTGCCAGGGATTGGGGTGAGACCCCTGGGGCTGTGCCAGGGATTGGGGAGAGACCCTCAGGACTGTGCCAAGGATTGGGGTGAGACCCTCAGGGCTGTGCCAGGGTCCTTGGGACTGTGCTGGGGTTCCCACAAAGAGACCCCTTGGAGCTGTGCAGAATGACCAGGAGAGCCTCTCTGGGCTGTTCCAGGCACCAGGGAGAGATCCTGGGGCAGTTCTGGGGTCTCCACAAAGAGACCCCTCGGGGCTGTGCCAGGGTGCCCATGGAGAGATGCTTGGGGCTGGGTCCATGTGCAGAGACCCCTCAGGGCTGTCCTGGCATTCCTGTGGCTGTGCCAGGCTCTTCAGAGACCCCTCAGGGCTGTGCCAGGTCCCCCAGAAGAAATGTTTGGAGCTTGGTCCCCAGGGAGAGCCCCCAGAGTCCCAAACTGAGCACCCAGTACCCATCCCCTGGCAGTGGGGCTGCCCACACCTCCTGAGCTGCACCATCAGCACGATTTTAATTCACTTTTCCATCTTTTCCCCCCCATTCCCTGCCCAGCCTCCGGGGCTGTGCTGTCCTCAGGAACTTTGAGGGTTCTGGAGCCGCGGTGGCTCCGTGCTGCATGTCTGCTGCGTGTGGGCTGCCCGTGTGTTACTGAGTGAGGTTTGCAAATTCACTTTCTGCTCTTAATAAGGCAGAAATCATCTTCTTTCACCCATTGCCACTGGCTGCTACACTAAAAATAGGGTCCGTCCGCGCCGCTTGCCACTTGCAGCATTTCAAAAATAAATACTTTGGAGCTGCAGATACCAGTGCTGCAGGAGAGGAGGCTCGTTGCCATTTGATTACTGAACTTCACCTTGTTTTCTCCCCCTTGCCAAACACTGTGCAGGAATCCAAACCTGTGCCCCAATCCCTCTCCCTTTCCCTGCTGGATTTTCTCACCTGGAAGAGGGGATGCTCAGTTGTTGGGGTGGGGGTGCAAAGACTTTGCATTTTGGCTCCTTGGCTCCCTGGCACAGCCTGTGATGCAGGGGTGGGGGGAATATGCTCAGCCTAGACCCGAAGTGCATTTTATTAGGCTTTATTTAGCTATTTATTTTATTTAACTCTTAGGTTTACTGAAGTCTGTTATATTTAACTCTTTATTTTATTTGAGGCATTACAGCATCTCCAGGCTCAGGGAATGACACTTGGCCACTGAGTTTGCAGTGAGCTGTTGCATATTTTCCCCTGGGTTTTTGCATTTCCTTTGTATTAAAAAATGTGGAAATAACCCCCAAACCCTGCAGTGAGAGCAAGGCAGGTGCCACCCCTGTGCCTGGGGGGATTGGGTGGCTTTGGGGACCCCCTGCCTAGTTGGGTGACATCCCCCTGCCAGCCTCAAATCCAAGGGTGGGATTTTTCCCCCCCTCTCTCCTCATTTACAGAAGAAAGGGGAGTTTCCTTTGACCCTTTGGGGCCTTCAAGGGCAGGACTTTTCAGCTCTTTTCTTTCCCGGGGCTTTGGCTGGGGGGGTGAAAGCCTTTGGCTGCTTTGTCTCCCACCCCTGGAGGGTCCCTGTCCCTTTGTCCCTGTCCCAGCTGCTGCCCAGCTCACCTTCCTGGGGAGCTGCAGGACTTGGGGGATATCTGGGGGGTTTTGGGGGCATGATTCTCCAACGAGTCTCTCTCTTGTTTGGCTAAGAAAAAAGACAATTTAAATACATTATCTGATTATTTCTGATTACTCCTGGGGGAGCTCTGATGGCAGCATCTTATTCTAGGTCGATGCTTTTTTCCTTTGTTGCTGTCGCCTCTCCCTGACCTTTCAGGCCTCGGAGCAGGGAATTAAGTTTGGAAAAGAGCAAAACCTGCTTTTTTCTTTTCCCCCAAAGCAGCTGAATGCAGAAACTGAGAATTCCCAAACTCTCCTGGAAGTTGTCTCAAATAACAGCTGCATATTTTATGAACATCTTGTGACAAAGGCTATGACTTTACAAAAATCAGGCAGAGATGTACAAATTATCCTCCTGTATCCACGAGCTGGAGAAAGAGGCTTCCATCAGAAAACAAAATGATGTTTTGCTTGAATGGTCACTTACATAAAATGATCAAGATGAGGGATCTTTGACTGGTTTTAATGCAGTTTTATCCAAGTTTTCCCATTTGGATATGTCCTATTGATGATCTGTCACCTGTAGGATGCTCCAGCCCAAAAGGAGCTGGATTTTTTGGGGTGATGGTCATGCTGGGGGCTCCTCCTGCACCTTGGGACACAGCTCAGCCTGGGAGATGAGATTGGAAAAATACAGTTTACATCTGGAATTGCAAAGGTCATATCTTCTGCAGCACAGCTCTTCCTGTGTCAGATGGGCTGAAGCCATTTCAAACCCTTCAAAAGTCACTTGGTGCTCTATTTAAAAGAAAAAATATCATATTTAATAGAGGAATTTTAAAGTTAGAAATTATCAAGCTTTCTTGCATTTGCTGTCTAATCACAGTAGCTTTTTGTTGCTGTTGTTTTTAGGGATTGTGAGGTTTGGTGGTGAGCAGGTTCTCCTGGGCTTTAAAGACTGTTTTATTTGATTTCTTCATGATTTGGGGTTGTTGGTGGTTTGGGGTTGGGTTTTGGGAGGCTTTTTTATGTATTCTGGTCATAAAAAGGAAGGGGCAGAGGGAGAAGGAAGGAGAAATTCCAGCAGTCCTGGCTGATGGCTTATTGGGGTGGTTTTGCTGGTGTTCCTTGATGCTGTTTCTAAACCAAACACTGTTCCTTCCCCCTTTCCCCAAGAGCTGCATTTTGGGAGGGACCAGTTGTGTGCAGCATCTGGGTTCAGACTCTCCTGGGAGGTTTTATCTGAGATTTGCCAAAGATTTGGGATGCTGGGGCACTTTGTGGCATCTCTCTGCCTTAAACATACCCTAAACCAGCCCAGTTTGGTGTTTTTAGGGAGAGGCAGGGGTTGCTCCTGACAAGCTTGCTTGTTTATAGAGCAAATTCTAAGTAGTATTAATAATTGATATTTATTTTAAGTTTGGCTTGTTCTGTGCTACTGAGCTGTCCTTGGCTGGTCCCACACATCCCTGCTGGGTCCAAGGAGATTCATCCAAAGCTTCCCTGGTGTCTTCTCCATCTCTGAGGGAGCCCTTCCTGGAAGAGAAGAGGAGGAAATCCTTCTCCACCCATGTTTTTCCCACCACCATGGATGAGGCTTCCTTAGGTGCCTGAGCAGTGATGTTTTTTCTGCAACTCGGGTTTTTCTCAGTAATTTTCACAGATCCAGAGTGGATCTTTGTTTGCCAGGGCAGATTCCATCCTTTCCCCAGCAGAGGTGGGTGGTGTCGTGGCTGGGAGAGGTTTTGGGCTCTCAGCCTTAGTCGTTGTGGTGTCACCTCTGATCTCCTCACAGGATGTCACCTGGGTCCCCTCTCAGCACCTTCATCTCAGCAGCACTAGGCAGGACCCCGGTGACCTCCTGAGGGGTTTGGGTGAGCGTGTTGAGCATTCCCGAGGCAGGGAGCCCTGGTGAGGCTCTGCAGGTCCTGTGGGATTCGGGGTGTCACACAGCACTTCCCTGCCCTGGGCTTGAACTTAGTGCACCAAACATCCCTTTGGATGTGGAAGTGGAGCTGTGAGCAGGATCAGGAGGGAAGGGTCAGGCTGGAGCATCACCAGCCCTGTGCTCCCTGCAGTTATCCTGCTCTGGGGATGGCCTCACCTCTCATCCCTGGAATTTTAACTGTGTGTGACCATCAGAGCGCAGCAATTGAACCAAATCCGAGGCCAATGGCACAAGGGAAAACGCTCTGGGCAAGGGAGAAATAAGCAAAGGGAGGCCCCACCCTCTTTCCCAGAAAAAAGCACCAAACATGCTCAATAAATGCGAAGGTAATTTAAAATCTGAATCCAGGAGACAATGTGACTGGGATTTCATTACTTAAGCAAATGGATTTGCTTTTAGTGGATTCAGCCACAGACTGAAAGAAGCTTTCCCCAAGGGGTAAACATTTTTCCTGCATTTGAAAGGCTTTCTTGTACTGGGGGAGGATATGGGGGGGCAGGAAGCAGGACTGTGTCTGGCCAAGGAGCACCTTTATTTTGGGCAGATTTGGGTGTTCCCAAAGCTGTGCTTTTGGGGGGCTCTTGGGGTGGGATGCTGGGCCAGGCAAGAGGATGCTGGGGGGATGCAGGAGTTGTTGAGGGGATGCAGGAGGATGCTGGGGGCATGTGGGGGTAGTGCAGGAGAATGTTGAGGCCATGCAGGGGTGATGCAGGAAGATGCTGGGGGGATGCTCAGGGATGCAGGGGGATGCTCAGGGATGCAGGAGGATGCTCAGGGATGCAGGGGGACGCTGGGGAGATGCTGGGGGTACAGGAGGACGCTGGGGGGATGCTGGGGGTACAGGAGGATGCTAGGGGGATGCAGGGGATGCTCAGCACCCCTGCTCCATGCCTTCCCCTGGCCGCAGGAGTTAACCAGCAGCAGTGCCAGCTCTGCAGACTGTTTGGAATAGTTTAAATGCTTTGACACTCTGGATGTACTAGATGGCAGGGGAGGCAGTTTACAGCGTAATTCATATGCAAAACTGCACTATAAATTTAAAACCTGTCTCAGTTGCCGTGGCACCACTAAGCATTTCATCAGCATACAGTACAGTATTTCTGCCATCTTTGTTTGCATTGCAGTGACTCATCAAAAGTCTGTCTTGTACCAACACTGAGAGCATTCCTCTGGCACTGATATTTCTCTGTTTTTAAAGCTTCGGTTTGAAACTGGCATTTACTTCAGGTCCCTAATCAAAGGGCTCTATTCATTGCAGAGAGCAGCCTGAATGTTAATCTGCATCCGGCCTATTCATTTAGATGCTGTGCGCTGCCGGGGAGATTTGACTTGGTAAAAGCTTGAGCTCCAGCAGATACAAACCTAGCGCTTGATACTATATTTTATTTTCCCCCTCCCCCGAGCACTCGGGGGACAGGAGCCCCTCGGCGCGGCTGCTCAAGGTACGTTCGCTCCCGGCCAGGCGAAGGCACCGCGAACTTCCTCGCTTGGAAGAATTTTTTTTTTTTTTTTAACCGTGCAGATACAATTAAATTGGCTCCGAGTGTGTTCCCTTTTCTTCCTGTTACCCCGTGGCCTTGCAGATAGGACTTTTTTTTTTTTTTCTTTTTTTTTTCCCCTCGGCAATGGGAACAGAGCAGTTCTTTGTGGGTTATTATTTTCTTCCCAGAGATTTTTTTTTTTTAAATCTTTCTCAGATAAACTTCTAATTCTTTTTTTTTTCCTTTTAAAAAAAATATCATTCTTCTGGGCTTTCAGTATTAGTTAAATGTAGTTTTTCTTCAGTAGTATTACAGGCAGGATTTTAAACCTCCTGGACTCTTTGGGGAGGGAGCACGGGGGGGGTCTGGTGCATCCGCAGTGATTTGCTCCGCTGGAGTTTCAGCGCCCAGGCTGCACCAGCGCTACCTGCACCGGCTCCCTCCCAACGCCAGGCTCTTTTTTTGGGAGGTTGGAAGCAGGAATTCTGCCCGTGGCCAAAAGGTACAGCTGAGGGGCCGTGGTGGGATGCGGAGCCAGAGCCGCCGCCTCCATCTCGGGGTCGCTCCGAGGGTCCTGGCTGCCGGTACCCGGGGGCACCGGGCTGGGCTGGGGGCTCTGCCTGCACCAGGGGCTGGGCTGGGCTCCCCCTGCCCCGCTCGGGATCTGGGGGAGGAGAATAAGAAGACAACTTGGTAGGCGGCTCGCTGCGGCAGGCACGTTGGTTTGTTTTATTGGGGCTCAAATATCTGGCTTAATTTGGAGATAAGCCTCGTTTTGTTGGAGGATAAATCTGTTGAGAAGGGGTTTAACTGTTGAAATGCTCCCTCTTTCTGGTGCAAATGGGAAAGATTGCTTTTCAAAGTGCTTTTTCCTGGGAGCTCTCGCTCCGGCAGAATCCTGTATTTATTTCGGGCAGAATGGCACATTGTTTTATAAATATCTTTTCTGTAGTTTCAACATAGCTGCTGGTTGTTGTGTTTCTTATATAATGCTACCGAGATCTGTCTGACTGCCTTTCGTTTGCTTTACTGTTCTCTCCCATTATCGTTCAGATTTTCCTGCATAAAGTAAAAACCCCCAGGGGAATATATCGGTGGTGCTTATTTAAACAGACCACAACTTGAAGGAAACACTTGCTTTTTTGGAATATCCTTTGCCATCCACCAATGGCATTCCCAACGCCGCTCGAAACCATCGATAAGTAAATTTTGTAAGCGATTGCTTTTCCGCGTTGGCTCTCGGAGCTGGGCTTGGAGCCTTTGATGTCGGGTGAGGTGGGTTCCTGTGCTCCTGCCTGCTTTGGTGAACTGTCTAAAAACCTTGTTCCTCTCTTCCCTGCCTTCTCCGTTTTTCAGATGTGCCCTACTTTGGATATTCCTGCATTGAATGTCTGAGGAGCTCCGGCCGATCCTGAGCCATGTCGCAGATGTTGCACATAGAGATTCCCAACTTTGGGAACACCGTTCTGGGCTGCCTGAACGAGCAGCGGCTGCTGGGGCTGTACTGCGATGTCTCCATCGTGGTGAAGGGCCAAGCCTTCAAGGCTCACCGGGCGGTGCTGGCCGCCAGCAGCCTCTACTTCCGAGACTTGTTCAGTGGGAACAGCAAAAACGCCTTTGAGCTGCCGGGCACCGTCCCCCCGGCTTGCTTCCAGCAGATCCTCTCCTTCTGCTACACCGGCAAGCTGACCATGGCGGCCAGCGAGCAGCTGGTGGTGATGTACACGGCGGGCTTCCTGCAGATCCAGCACATCGTGGAGAAAGGGACGGACTTGATGTTCAAGGTCAGCTCGCCCCACTGTGACTCTCAGACCACCATGATCGAAGACCCCAGCTCGGAGCCGCAGAGCCCCTGCAACCAGCTGCAGTCGGCCTCGGCGCCCTACGTCATGTCCCCCTCCATGCCCATCCCGCTCCTCACGCGCGTCAAACACGAGAACCTGGAGCTGCAGGCCCTGCCCGGCCTGCCCGGCAAGCGGCCGCTCGAGCCCGGCGCCCGCGACGGGCCCGGCAGCGCCGGCGGCGCCAACGCGGGGCCGCTGAAGCTGTCGCGCGTCTCCTACTACGGCGTGCCCAGCCTGGCCACGCTGATCCCCAACGTGCAGCAGGTGCAGTACTCGCAGGGCGAGCGCACCAGCCCCGGCGCCAGCAGCATCCCCACCACCGACAGCCCCACCTCCTACCACAACGAGGAGGACGAGGAGGACGACGAAGCCTACGACACCATGGTGGAGGAGCAGTACGGGCAGATGTACATCAAGTCCTCGGGAGGTTACTCTGGTAATGGATGTCTCTCTCCTCGGGGTTTCCGCTCCCTCGCGGTGGTTGTGTGATTTGGGTTGTTCGCCAGGCTTTTGTCTTTGGTTGGTTTTTTGCCCCACGCGGTGGGCTTGGTGCTGATGTCCAGGTGTGGCGTGCCATCGCTCCCCACCTGGGAGACTCTTTAGATGAGAGGCTGCATCATCCACCAGGGTCACATCAGCCTGTGCTTTTTGGCTGAGGCTGCCAGCGAGGAGCCTGGTGGTTGCACAAGCCCCGTGCTGGTGACATCCATCCCGAGGTGATGGCTGAGCTCACCTGCCATGGGTCATCCTTTTGGCCCAGGGCGAGGTGGTCACTCTGGGAGCTGTCTTCTGTCCTCGCTTTTTAGAATAACGGTTTCCAAAAAAGTGATGAACATGGGATATTTGGAGGAAGGGAGAACATCAACTAAATAATTTTTGTTGAAGTTAACTAGGAATATCTGCAACAGGAAGGAAAGATGGACTTTCCTCCCCACTGCCTGAAGTGCCCCTCTCTCCTTTGCCAGCCTTGTCCCACACATCACTGTCAGGAAGGGAAAAGCATTTTTGGGGCTTGATGTTCTTTTGTTTTCCCATTAGAAACACAATGCCCAGAGCTAAGTAAAATCCCTCTGCTGCCCTTCCAGAATCTGGGATTAAGGGATGAGTGCGAATCCCTCGCTGGGCCTCAGACAGAGGAGGCAGCTTCACTTCGGTGGTGCTTGTCTGGGAGCTGCTGCTCAGCCCCAGGGTGGGCACAGGGACACGAGAGGTCCTTTCCCTCACTGCCTTGGGCACACAGCCCCTTTCCCTGGCACCTTGCAGGGCTCAGACCCTCCTGAGGAGCCAGGACAGCTGGGGTGCAGGTCCAGGGGCTCAGTTCCAGGGGGAGATGCCCACTGGGTGCTGTCCTGTGTGCATCCCACATGGAAGCAGCTCCCACAGATGGAGCTGGCACTGTCCCACATGGAAGCTCAGCCTCGCAGTGGCCTCCTGGTGGGAGCTGCAGGTGTTTGTGGCAGCAGCTTTGATCCTCAGGAGCTCCCCAGGGAGGGACGTCTTCCCACCGGCTCCAGCTGCACGCAGCATCCCCTCGCCTGGAGCTGCTTCCCTGCCCTGGCTGCTGGATTTGCTGCACTAATGTTGCAAATATTTGAACTCTGGTTCATTGTTGGGCTTTCCTCAAAGCCATTTGATTTTAGTCTTCACCAAAGAACAAGATTTGGCAAGTAAGACAAGTTTTGTTACATAAAACAGGTAGGCTTCCTTAGTACTGAGAATGGTCTCACCCCCACACACTGACCCATCCCATCCCATCCCAGCCAGACAGCAAGCAGACAAGCAGTATTTTTCAAGGTGTTTTTTCACTAAGCCATATGAAAAAGGGGGAAAACATAATGAATTTACTGTTTTCATATTAGAAATATTTGTTAGGAGAAGTGGACAAGCAGTTGTAGGAAATGAGCCTCAAAAGCCTGAGTTTTCTCCCTGTCCTGCTTCAGGTCTCAGTGGTTGGGATGGGGCAGGAGAGGAGTGAGATCAGGGGTCTGACAAGGTCAGGGTCTCCTCCATGGCTGCTGTTGGAGGCAGGCTGAACAGGAATTGTGCTTTTGCCTGCTTGTTTTGAGTTTATTTTGCTTTTCTCCCACTGTAGAACCTGTGGTGAGTAATGTGGGTTTGCCTCCTTGGAGCAGTGGGGTTATGCCCTTGGACTGTGTTTTCCATCCCTGTCACGGGGCCAGTTCCTGCAGGAGCAGAACAAAACCAATTCAGAAGGCAAGGACAGGAGCAGCCCGGGGATGGTGCAGGCAGCAGCTCTGAGGCTCTCCCTAATCCATGTCGGGCAGGCATCATCCCAGCTGGAAAAGTGAAAATCCCAGCAGCTTTCTCAGGTGCCACTGGGAGATGCTGCAGCCCTTGTGCCAGAGCTGGGCATCCCACAGCCAAGTTTTCTTGCTTGTTTTCTCTAGGGAGAACCAGGTGGTGATGCCAGGGGCCATGCAGGGAAGAGGCAGGTTGTAAGGCTCTAAATATCCCACATTTCTGCTGAAATTCCTCTTCTGCTCCTGCTCCTTTCAGGGGAGTTTCCTGTTTGAAATAAGGCAGCTATAGGTATCAGGCTTCCTGGAAAAGGGGGCACGCAAAAAAGAGATTACAAAAAGTAAAACCTAAGCTGTTTCTTTATGGTTCGGACTTGTAGGGCTAACTGTGTTTTAATTACTCGGGATAAACTGTACCCTCTCAAAAGGTGCAGAATAATGAAAGCATGAGATGGAAGAGAGAAGGCAGCTAATCCTGCTCCTGGCATGGAGATCCCGACAGCCTCACAAAGGCCTGGGGGAGGGGGAGCCCTTTAAAAGAGGGATTGCCAAGGTTTCCAAGAGCCCTGTTTGTGAAAACAAAAACAAAGCCAAAGAGGAGCAGAGCAGATGAAGCTCTGAATTTCGGAGAGGGTTGCTGGATTTTTCTTTTCCTTCTTTATCTCTAGATTTTATTTCCCCATCTGAAGTGTTGGTGCTGGTGAGGGTGTGGTGGGACACCAGTGACAATCTTCACCTGCCTTCAGCACCACCCACCACCCTTGGAGGGGTCACCAATCCTCTTCTTGCCCCAAGGCTGGGGGTTCTTAATTTATTCTCTTCACCCCTTTCTGTATTCAGAGCCATTCTGAATTTCCAAAGCTGGATCAGATCCCTCCAAATCACAGGATCATTAAGGTTGGAAAAGGCCTCCAAGATCAAATTTTAACCAAACACTTCCAAGAGCCCTGAGTGCCACGTCCAGTGGGCACCTCCAGGGACGGGAACTCCAACACCTCCCTGGACAGCCCCTTCCAATGCTTGAACACCTTTTCCATGAAGAAATTCCTCCTGATGTCCAACCTGAACCTTCTCTGGCACAGCTTGAGGCTGTTTTCCTCTTCTGGGAGAAGAGGCTGGTGCCACCTGCAGTGGTGTGAAGGACCAAGACAAGTGTTGAACCTGCAAAAGGAACAGCAGGATAAGGCCAGGATTAAAGACAGGAGGGTCAGGCTTAGGTGCTGGCAGAGTGGGTGGCAGCTGGGTGCAGGAAAAGCTGCCTCAGTTTCCCCCGAGGCTCTGGCCGCGTTCGGCGGCGCCGGTGCCGCGCCGGGCTGGGAGCGCTGCGGTAAAATGGCTCCTCACTCCATAACTAGGTCTGGTTGTGGAGAACATGTGGGCCTCGAGGACACGAGCGAGACTTAATGAGGTTTCCAGCATCTGATCCGAGGAACGCACAACTCCAGAAAATATTAAACAAAAGCAAAAGTATTTTTATCCCTGTTAATTACAGCGTCGTGGGCCTGAGCTGAAGTGGGTTTCAGCAGGACTTGCAGATGCTCGGCGCTTTTCTGCACTGAGCCGCGTTCTTGTCAGTCAGCTCTCTGCTGAGCAGATGCAGTTAATTTAATTTTGACAGGCACCAGCAAAGTTGTGCGAGGGTCCGTCCTCCTCCCCTGCTCCTGCTGCACCGGTTTGCAGGGAAAAGGGAAAAATCTTTATGCAGCAAATGGCTGGAATGTAAAGGCTGGACTTGAAAGTTACGAAATCCTGAACTGACAAGAGCACGCTTCATTAAAAATTCATCTAAAATAGCCATTATAGAATAGTTGTGGTAATTAGCTGAGAGAATAGTTTTCTCTCCTGGCCTCTGATTCCTGACAGCAAGGAAAGAGGGCAGGGAACAACCCAGAATCCCAAATGATGCAGCCCGTGCAGCATCCCGGGCACGACGCGCCGCAGCGACGTAAATCACGGCAGCGACGCCGGGAATTGCAGCGGGATGGAGCAGCTGGCAGCCACTGCAGGGACAGGCACCTGATCCTGCCAGGGCCCTCTGGCCCCTGTGCTGGCCAGGCTGTGCACAGGGAGGATGCTCAGCAGCAAAGAGCCTGGGGTTTTTTTTTAGGAAAAATGAAGCAGTCGAGGGCTGTGCCAGTTGTTCACCAGAGCGCTTTGGCTTTTTGCTGAAGGATTCAAACACCTGGAAAGTGCTGAAAGGCAGGCTGTGTGTCCTGTTGTGACAGAGTGGGGACTGTCACAGGTTGGACTTGGTAGTCTTGGAGGTCTTTTCCAGCCTGAGTGGCTGTGTGGTGGCACTGCCCCATCCCGACCCCGGCACGGTCGGAGACGAGCAGGGGAAGGCTGAGCCCCACGCCGGGGGCACTCAGCCTCTGGCCTTTTTTGGCATTAAACTTCCAGCCCCATTTTCCTCCCTCTGAACCACAGATGTTTAATTTTAGGCTGGCAGATGTTTCACTCCTGGCTGAGATCTGAGGCGAAGGCAAGATAGGGGTATTTATAAAGCAGTAATATTTTTCCTATACTAATTCCAGATTACCTCCCTGTATAAATAGGTCACAAATCAAAGGGCTGCATTTCAGCACATTGGTATAAATGTACTGTTTGGGAAATGTAAACTCTCCCCGTTGGGACTGTGTGATGGATCTATCCCGTGGTGCTTGCGTGTGTCCTCTGCTACAGGTTTACATCTGCAGCAGATGCTGGTGATGCTGAGGCTGTGGAGGGAAGATATTTTTGAGGTGGAAAATAGGCTGATGGGAGAGAAATGTTAAAATATTGCTGTTTGAAAGGAGACTTCTGGCCATGTAGGGAACAGGGGAGGATCATCCACGTGTTTGCATCCGTGGTGGAGCAGGTGGAGATGAGTTCTCCAGTCTTTTCTTCAGGGCTTGAATAGTGTGGTTACAGGTTGGGACTCTGTAAACATCAGTTTTTGGGTGAGGCTCCATCACTCTGATATTTCTGTATCTCCAAGTCCCATTCCTAAACCAGAAACAGTTGTTTCTTACCCACAGGAGCACCTTGATGTCTGTGTGCAGTTTGGAGAACCCAAACTGGTAGGAATTTGGCTTTATGGCTCATTTTAAAGCCCTGCTGTTTGGCTTGTCAGGAACTCAGGAGATAAGTGAGTGCTGGGGGCAGGTGTGTGTCCAGCAATTCCCAGGCACTCACCTGAGCAGCCCATCCCCAGCAAATCCAGCCCCAAACGCCTCAGGTGGGACATGCAGAAGTCCCAAAGTCACCAAACCATCCTGGGCTCAGCACTGAGGTGCTGTGAGGGATCTCTGGAGTGTGTTTTAGGGATGAGGAGGACGCCTGCCCCAGCATCATGCAGAGCCTGGAGCCATGCAGCGTGGACCACTGAGTTAGTTTGAGGCTGTTTCTTCTGCCAAAAAAATCCAGGAAAACGAATATTTCCCATTCTGCACCACCTGTTGCAGCTGCAGCGTCCAGCTAAGTTTGGGATAAAAGCATATATCCAAATAAATAAAATATTCCAGTGTTTGGCTGGCAGCTCTCGTGGCTTCCTCTGTAATGATTTCCTGCCCCTCTCTGCTGGCTGGGAGCTCCTTTCTTGTTCAGGAACAAAACTGTATTTAACAATACTTCCCATTGTTTGCCCTTTCATTCAAAGGGAAGGAGCTGCTGCCCTCTGAAGATACAAATTAATTAGAAGCAAATACTCTCCTGTTCTCTGGAGCAGAAAGGCCAGAGTGGCTTTCTGTGGAAACATGGGACCAAAGTGGCTCTTGTGTCCTGCTCCTTTACATAACTGATTGCTATCTGCTCAACTGAGGTGCCACTGAAAGCCCCAAACCTCTTTTTGTTATCGCTGATTTTGTGCTAATGCTTGAATGGAAACAAACTCCCCCAGAATGTTTCATGGCCGTGTTTAATAAGAGATTTATAGACAGTGAGCCAGCAGGACAGATGCAACCAAAATCCAGCAGTGGGTCGAGTTGCACTTGGTCTTTTTAGCTGAATTTTAGTTTGGTTTTTGAAGTATGGTGCTGATGGATATTGTGGGTGCTTTTGACCTGAGTCATTGCTTCAAGTAAAAATGAAGTATTAAAAATTCAATTTTAATAACCCGGGCAGAGCCCTGTGCTGGGATGGGATTGTGTAGCTCACATATACCCCTCCCAGGGGTTGTATATTTAATTTTACCTCTGGGAGATGACTGAGGTGTCCCTTCCTCCCCTCAAGCTGCCCTGGTGGCCCTGCCTTGCCAGGGAAGGACAGCAGAGCAGGATTGGTTCCTCCATACCCACTGTCCCTTTGCTTCTGGTTTCTTTAAGCTGGAAAATACCAGTATTTAATGGGATGTGGTTTGCTTATCACTCTTTAAAAGCCTCAAAATAGAGCTGGTCTTTGAGATTCTCCCTCGGTGAGAGCTGATCCCTGTCTTCAACGGGATCTTGGATCTGGGATGCTGGGAATATTGCAGCTGGGAATGTGGCACAGGTTTCACTCTGATAATGGGGCTGTGATGGCACAAAGGCTTCGAAAACACCCTGTGAGTTGTTCTGCTGCTGCTGGGTCCTGTCTCCCTGAGCAAGGGCCATCCTCCTGCCATTCCAGAATCCCTGCTGGCTGTTCCTCAGGGACAGAGGGAGCCCTGAGGGTGGGGATGCTCCCGAGCCTGCCATAGGATGCCACCAGCCAGCACGGCACCGCGGGCATGTCCTACTTAGAACACTGCTCCCTTTGTCCCCGAGCCATCGCCCCGGGTTACTGCAGCAACAAGTCTGCAGAACTTGTTATTTTATCTGCAGAGAGGAGAAGTGGCCCCCAGAACTCGGGGAGAATGGCAGGAAAAGACACCTCTGGAGCAGGGGAGGTTTTGAGTTCAGAAATTCTCCTTGCTGGGGTTTCTGCTTCTCTCAGTGTTCGCAGATACTCAAGCACACAGCTGGGTTTGGGTTTGTATGTGGCTCCTGCCATGTTATCAAACAGGTTTTTTGGGGAAAAGGGTGGATCATGGCAGAGCTGGGCTGCAGTTCATGATTAAACACAGGAGGGTCAGGCTTTTCCCACCATGTCCTGAAGTTGATGCGCATGGTCAGCCCTTGTTGCTGTCAAAATGGTCATTTTAAGCAATCCGGTGGTCTTGGACTGCAAATGTGCTTCAGAAACCAACCCAGATTTGGAGGGCCTGGCAGGACAGCCCAGGATTCCCAGCTTTTCCATGTTACTGGTTGCTCCTGGGCAGTGGTGGCATCTGGAGATGGTGCATCAGAGCGAGTTGGGAAAATCTGGTATTTTGGTTTTGAAGCTACATCTTAATAACATTTTTTGCCTTGTTGGTGGGGGCTTCTTTTGTTACTGAGAGGAAAAGTTGTCCTGCAGAAGGCAGAGGAAGAGAAGGTGGGCTGGAGGTGGCTGCTGGGTGCATCTCAGGAGAGGCTCTGCTGACCTTTCTCAAAGCAGAGGTACCTGCAGGGCCTGGATTTTAACTTCAGCAGGAAAAACTATCAAGAGAAGTAAGGATGGAACTGCTGCAGGTGTTCATCAAACTGGGGCAATTTACTGCCTGTTTAGAACCCCCTGGTGGAATTCCTGCCCCCCTCCTGGGGTGTTTGGGGCAGCAGCTCCGTGTGCTGCGCTTGCAGAGCGATGCCAGCTGGGCAGAGCTGTCCATTTTCACAAATGATTAACTCAGGAGAAGTTAAAGCATAATTGGATTCTAAAAATCCCTTTTGCAGAACCTGAGGCTGCCGTGGAGGGGGAGACCAGGGGATTTTTCCAAGCTTTCAGGTGACACCTGCCCCGTGGTTGGACATCTGGAGGTGGGATTATTTCCAAGTGCTGCCTGAAGAAGTCAAAGTCTGACCTTCTGTCGGCCTTGTGACAGGTTATTTTAACAGTTTTCCCTTTTCATTTCGAAGTTGCCCAAGAGAAGCCGGAGCAGATCCCGCTGGAGAACCGCTCCTGTGTCCTGATCCGCCGGGATCTGGTGGCTCTCCCTGCCAGCCTCATCAGCCAGATCGGATACCGCTGCCACCCAAAGCTCTACTCCGAGGGGGACCCTGGAGAAAAACTCGAGCTGGTTGCAGGTAGATTTTCTGCAAAACACCTTTGGATTGCTGCTGTTTTCCTTCTGGAATTGTGCTCTCCGGAGTCGTGCATCTTGTGTGCCCTTGCTGTGTCTTTCTGGATTATTCGTCACCCATCGTCTTTTGAAAAGTTCTGAGTTTTCTTTAATTTGCTGATGGAGAAATGTGTCATTAACAGGATTTATTCAATTGAATTAATTTAGCATTTTAATTGAATTCTGCAGCTTGTGTTCTTCCTGCTCGGTGTGGCTGCAGCGAGTCTGTTTTCATTTAGAATCACGGGTCAAAAAACCCCAAAAACCCCCCTCAAAAATTACCACATTATAAGATTTACAAAGCAAAGGAGATAAAATTTGTGTCAGTGAACAAGCTTTGAAAAACCTGTAAAATTTTCTTCATAAATTTACTAAATGGTCAAATGGTGCAGCAGGAGGAGAAGGAATTGGGTTTGGTCCTTTCTTCTGTCTTTATTTTCATTTTGGGGGGAATTTACAGTATTAGGAAAATTTACTCCTCTATAAAACATTTCTGGCCAGCGTGAGGTGGAAGGTGGTGCTTTTTAGAACTTCCCCCCAGCTTTGCTTTGCAATTACCTGGATATGGGGTTTTCTCTTGGATGTAGCTCTGTAGGGATGGCTGAGCAGGACATCCCAGACCTGCCCCCAGGTGGGGAGGTTTAATTAATTTAATTAATCCCTGCAAAGCCCTTGGTCCAAAAATGACATGTGGCAGCACAGTCTATCCAAATCAGTTCTTCTTCCCTTCCCTTTCTCCCTTGGTGAGTAGCATGATTTCATTTTCATTCTGGAGAATGAGTCAGGATTTCAGGGGATGCCCACAAAGGTTTGCAGCTGATGGAGGACAGGACTTTGATGGAAGGCAAAGCACAGAGTACAGCCACAAGTATTTATTTTGTATCTGGAATATTCATTTTGTACCCATTTCCATTTAATGTGAGACTTCTTAAAACCATCAAGTGGTGCAGGTTATTTTCACAGTGAGAGCTGGAAATTGCTTTGAGGCAGCTCTGCTTGATTTACATTTTTCAATCTGGAAAAAAAAGTAGATTAATATCACTAACTGATAGTGGCTGCCTGGTTATTTTTCATTTATTCAAGTGAAGTTCCCCTTGCTGGTGGCTGGTGTTCACTCTGATGCCTTATCTCTTAAAATACAAAATAAACTCCCCTAATTCCTGTCTCAGACCTGGAGGGGGGGACTTGATCCTGCTGTGAAAGTTTTCCTCAGCTCTCCAAGTGGGAGTGTTTTCCTTTTGTTTCTGGTTTTTCATGCTACAATTGATTCAGCAAACTCGAGCAGCCCTCTCTGAAAAAGGGTTTTTAACAAGGCTTTCAGTCTCCACAGCACATTTGAGGGAGGCACTGAGGCTGTTACTTAAAAAGAACCAAAAAACTCATTAGATGGAAGAGAATACAAGGAAAATTCCTGGTGAGACGTGGCATGGCTCAGAGATCCAGAGGGATGCTGGATCCTGGGGCAGGATGAGTGTCCTGGGGTGCCTCTGGTGCCAGGGGAGGTGCAGAGGGGCAGGCTCAGGGGCTGCCCTGAGCTCCAGCTCCATCCAGAAGGTCAGGGACAATCATCTTCCCTGGAAATCCAGGAGGAAATATTACTTCTCCAGCAGATGCTTTTATATCTCGAGAACAGAGTGTGTTCTGGATCCAGCTATGACCCATTATTTAATCTTAATTAAAAGCAAACACCAAAACCCTCTCATGTAACAGAATGCCTGAAAAATGGGATAACCTCTCCCTGGAAGCGATGCCGAGGCAGGAGCAGGTTGGTCTGTGAGCACAGTGAAAAGGTTTGATATAAAACCTGCTGTAAAGTACTGCCAGACCTCTGGATGTGTCCAGCTGCTTTGCACAGGGCTCCTTTTTCTTCCAGAAAACATCCTTAAAGGCAGCAGGTTCAAAGGCAGCAGTTGCTGTGCATTAGAAGGAAAATTCCCTGCTCACCAGAGGTATCAAGAGGTGATGGGCTGGGGTTTTGGAAGCAGTTAGATCTGTAACCAAGTACCTTTTTCTGTGCTAGATGGGCTTTTTCTTTCCTTTCCAGCTCTGTGTTCTACAGTCCTGTACTGAAAAAAAAAAAAGAAAGGCCAAATGGATTGAGGTTTTCTCACTTCAGAAAGAATAAATAATGTGATCTGTACATACGAAATCGCAGTGTAAGCCTTGTACTGTGTGCATTGGTGAGAAAATAAGAATCCTTTCATTTGATTCCCATAGACTTCCTGTCTGTACAGATAAAATTAGGAGTTGTTATTGCCTGGGACTTGCCAAGGCCCCAAGGATTTGCCAGGATTTGCCAGAAATCCCCCTCTCCTCGTAGCAGCAGGTGAAGAAGAGGTTCCCACCAGCGAGGAGGGGCTGTGGGTGGCTCGGGGGTGGCTCTGTGGCTGTGTCAGGGTTCATTTTGGGTTGTCCCTCTGCACCCTTGCAGGCTCAGGCGTTTACATCACCCGGGGGCAGCTGATGAATTGCCATTTATGTGCTGGTGTCAAACACAAGGTCCTGCTGCGACGTCTCCTGGCCACCTTCTTCGACCGGTAGGTCCCGTCCCGCTGCTCCTCGTGCTCTCCCAGGGGGTTTCTGCCTTCACCCCCAAAGGGTTTAACCCTGTGTCACAAGTGCTTCATCCTCTGCACTCTGCCCTGTGCGTTTTCTTCATGGTGCTTGAGAACTTTATTCCATTTCCATTTCCCATTCATTCCTCACATTAAAATCCGGGTGATGCCTCCAGCAGGAGCTGAAGGGAGGAGGGCAGGGCAGTGGCTGTCCCCTGTCCCCTCTCCCAGGATGTCCCTTTGCCTTCCCCACAGGAACACACTTGCCAACAGCTGCGGAACTGGAATCAGGTCCTCCACGAGCGATCCCAGCAGGAAGCCCTTGGACAGCAGGGTCCTTAATGCAGTCAAATGTAAGGAGAGGGGTGTTCTGCTGCTGGGGTGGAACAGCATGGCCCAGCCCCGGCCAGGGAAGGTCACTCTGTTGTGTGATAATGGTGGAATTGGGTTGTAGGAAAATCCGTTTATTTTTTAGTTTGCATCGTTTTTTGATTGCCCAGAGAAGCTGTGGGTGGGATCTGCTCTCCATCAGCCACTTCCCCCTCAGTCACCTGTGGATACCTGGAGTGTTTTGGGACAGGAGGTGCTGGAGAGGGAGGAGCTGGAGAAAACCCTGAGGGGTGCAGAAAAATCTGTTCACCATGGGCTTCATATGCAGTGGAAATCACTGTGTTCTCTCACCTTGGCTGAATCCTGGGGAGTAAATCTATGTGTAAATATTACTGTGCTGGAAAACAAAACTCTAAGCAATTTTTAAAATTTAGTTTTTAAGATTTGGAAGGGAAATCTTTCCCCTCCCTAATTGTAAAGTCCAGGGGCCTTCCAGATGCCCTAGGAGATCTGGGGAAAAGGGATAAGTGGGCAGATGTTCAGTAATGGGGTTGAACATGGTGGAATCAGCTCCCTGTTAGCAGTTTTATCCTGGAGAGTCCCAACTCTGGACTTTCCAGCCATGATCCTTCCCGAGGGGAGGTGGAAGGGCATTGCTGTTGTGTGCCAGGATATGAGATGGGTTCCTCCTGCCTGGATTTGTCCCTGTGCATGAGCTTTAGCTGACAGTTATTCGGCGTGGCAGTTCCTTGGATGCTGCTCCACAACATCAGGTGCTTGGCTCCCACAGAGGAGCAGGACACGAGGGATTGCAGGGCTCCTGCAGCTCCCATCCTGCTGGATGTGCCAGCAGAGGGATGCTGGAGCAGCCAGGCTGCTGAGCCACGCAGGGGTGGCGTGAGGAGAGGGACAGGCAGAGGACAATCCCTTGGGCAGCCCCTCAGCTCTGACGTTTCCTGCAGCGCTGTGGGTTTGGGAGCCGTTAACGGAGCTGCTGCTGGGATCTTTTATTGTCCACCTCTGATTTGTGGCTGTGGGGCTCCCCACAGAGCGAGAGGCCCTTCTGCATCCCCCTCCCTCTGCCAGCCGTGGTGTTCATACCTTCAGCTCTCACCCCTTCCTGGTTGTCTCCGGCCGAGGAGCTCGGTGTGCGTGGAGAGCTCAGCTCCGTGGGCGAAGCTCCGCTGCCACCTGGGAGTCCGGGCTCGCCTTCGTGCCACTCCCCCACGAAGCCTGAGCTCTGTGTCTCCCTGTCTTTGCAGTGTATTGCCAGAATTTTGCCCCGAGCTTTAAGGAGAGCGAGATGAACGTGATCGCGGCCGACATGTGCACCAACGCGCGGCGCGTGCGCAAGCGCTGGCTGCCCAAGATCAAATCCATGCTGCCCGAGGGGATGGAGATGTACCGCACCGTCATGGGCTCCTCCACAAACACTGTCCCCCTGGAGCCCGACTTCCAGCCCAACGCCGCTCAGGTCTTCGAGCAGCGCATCTATGCAGAGAGGAGGAGCGAGGCGGGGACTATCGTAGCCTTGAGAACTAACACAGTGAATGTAGAGCTGAGCAATGGATCCAACCAGTCCTTCGAGCAGAGCGAGGACGCCGAAGGCGCCGGCTCCGTGATCCAGGAGGCAGCTGCCACAGATGCCATGGCATCGGAAACCCAAAGCACTCCGCAACCTTTTGAACAAGGTTCGGGCTCCTCCAGCCGGCCCGAAACCCCCGTGAGAAGACAGGATGGTACTTATGGAGGGACTTTATAGAGAGAGCAAACATTTCATGACCTATAAGGGATCTGTAATACTAAAGCTGCTTGCATGCATTACTAATACAAAACAAAAAAATGTGATCAAGCCACTTACCTACTGAACTGCTACTGTTGCCTGAAAAAAATGTGATTTTTATTCTGCTTGTATTTAAAATTTATGAAGGAAATAATCGCATTCGTTATACTGTAAACGACTAGGTCTGTGGCGACCTACTTAAAAAAATATTGGGCTCCTTTTTTGATATTCCTGAGGTTAGTCTATAAGATTGTAGCTTTTTCTTTTTTTTTTTCTTTCCTTTTTTTTTTTTTGTTTTTTTTTGTTTGTTTGTTTTAAGAAGGGGAGGAGAAAAGCTAGCCACCCCCCACCCACCACCACCCTGTCATCACCCCATCCATCACTCAGCTCAGAAGTAAAGCCATCGTTAACCTTGTCCTCTAAGGAGAGTTTTGTCACTGAACAGGAAAGCGAGGTGTGTTCGGGTGCAGGTGCTGCGACTGGCCGCGTTTGTCTCGGGAAGGGCTCGAGCCAAGTGGGATGGGCTGGGGGAAATCGTGGCAGTGATCGTGGCCAGACCCCTCTGGAGGCAGGGGGAGCCCTGGCCGTGGGCGCTGTTGTCCCGGGGAGGTTCCTGCGGCTCCCTGGAGCAGGGATGGTTCCGCGGGAGTTCAGGCTGGCGCGTGTCGGGAGGACTGCGTGGGATGCAGGTGGAGAGCCTGGCTGCCCTTGTGCTTGTGGTCTGTTTTTTGCCCAGTACGGCTGGGTTTGGGTTTGGTTTTTCTCTCCCTCCCTCCCTCCCAGCCACTCCATTTCCTTCGCCTCTCCGTGGTTGCGCCTTCAAGTCCTCGCTCCTGGGCTCTGTCACCCCTCTGCACCCCAGGGCATGCAGGTCCTGGGGCACCCACTGCGAGGGGAGGAGCCCCCCCTCAGCCTCTGAAGGGATTTAGGGAGGAATCTGAGCATGGAGAGCACGTTGTGCTTGCTGCAAAGGGCACAGAGTCGGGAGCTCGTGGTGTTGGCTCCTGGCAGCATCCGCACCGGAGGCAGAGCTCAGTGCGTGCAGAGCTCACCCTCTGCCTCCTCCCTCCTCTCCAGGCCAAACAAATTTTAATAATTTGGAGTGTACTGAACGCAAAAATTAAAAGAAAAAATGAACTTTGATCCCTTTTGTGAAGAGGTTTTGGGGAGGAGGAAGCGCTTTGCCTCCTGCTCACCCTCCCGCAGCCCCTTCTGGGAAAAACCCAATGTGGAGTTATTTGTCTTTATTTTTGTTGTTGCAGGCTGATGTCCCCAGGCTGTGGTGGCTGTGGTGGCCTCGGGATGGGACTTGTGGGTGTCCCTGGAGCCTGATGGGCAGCAGGTACCTGCTCTGTCCCCCGCCCTTAGTGAGTGGAGTCTGTCCCGCAGAGCCGCCTCCAACGGGACCCCGCAGCTTCCCCCAAGGGCTGGGGCCAGGCTGGGGGTCCCACGGGGGACTGGGACAGTGACATTAAAGCCAAGTTTGGCTTTTTCCTTTTTTTTCCTTTCCTTTTTAAATGATGGTTATTTTTACTGTGACTTAACTGCTTTAATGACATTTTGCAGCTTGTTCTCTAACATGTTGGGGACTAGGAACAAGGTGCACCAAGAGTCACTTTTTGGCTGCTGTGGCTGTGCTCCTCTTTTCTTTCCTGCTTTGATTCCCTAATCCAGACAGCGCTTTGCTCAGGGTTTTCTTCCTTCTTTGTATTTCCATTGGGAAAGGGGGAGTGGGGAGAGGATAACCCAAATTTTGGCCATTTGTTTTGTTTTCTTTGATACTTGAAGCAGTTTTTTGCATCGTAACTAACGAGGCTGCCCAACCTGTGCCACGGCTCCTGACACAACAAATCAGTGATTTGGGGGGTGGTCCTGCCCCACGTTGGGTTTTGGCACAGCTTTTTTGGGGGGGCTGACGCCTCAGACCAGGTTTTGGGGGCTGGTGCAGGTGCAGAGGTGTGGGATGCTTTGGAGAAGTGGGAATGGGCTCGGCTCTATTTGCACTTTACCCACGTCACTAAACAAACCTGGGGACCACGGGCTGAGCTCGGGGGGGCTTTGTCCCCAGCCATCCCTGGGGACACGGAGCAATTCCCTGGCCCTGGGGTGTCCCCATGCCCTGGGGACAGCTGCTGGAGGGCAGCTCAGCCAGCTTGGTGGGGCTCAGGTTTGGCTGCGGACCCTCCTGATCCCCAAATCTTTGGGTTCGCCAAAAATTTGAGGCAAAGCTGGGAGCGGCTCCGGGTGCCGGAGATCAAAAGTCGTCCCTTGTGTGTGTGTCTGTGTGCATATATATAAATATAAATATAGAGAGAAAAGATATTGTAGAGGATTCCTCCTCCTCCTCCTCCTTTTTGGCACTTGCTGGGGGTGGGGAGCAGGCTGAGCCCCCTGGCTGGGGGCTGCACTTGGCTGGAGGGATTTATTCTGGACCAAACCTGTTCCCAGACAGCCGGCGGGGCCATCGGGGGGGCAGCAGCAAAGTACTTGAATGGCTTAGGACAGAGAGTCTGGAGAGAGTCAAGTTGCACAGTGAAAATATATATTTTTATACCTAGCCCAACTTCCTGTATATTTTGGGGGGTTTTTTTTTTTTTTTTTTTTTTTTTTTTCTTCTTTCATTTCTTTTTTTTTTCCTGATTTGGGTTTGTTTTATTAATAATTATTATTATTATTATTAGGAAGGCAAACTTCTTCTAAAATGTGAAGGGCGTTGGGTTTTTCCTTATCTGGTAGATGAGGGCAAGCATTTTGCACTAATGTTTCCTGTGTGTGGAGGATTAATGATATGTTTGAAAATGTTATATGGCAATGATTGTATTCTTCCGAGAAAAAAAACAACAAAAAAGCAAAAAAAAATAACCCCTTAAAACTGAATGTAAGGTGAGAACAGAGCAGTCCATCGATTGTATGCGGCTTTCCTGAGTGCCTTAGAATTTTTTGATCATTTTTTTTCCAAGGAAAACAGATTAAGAAGATCAGATCATAACCGACTCCTTCCTCCTCTTTGTTTACGACACTATTTTAAATTCTAGAATTTTGGGGCTGCTTTATAATGTGAATAGGAAACTGCATTCATCTAGGTCTGACAGTGTAAAATCAGAGCATCAGTATTTATGGTATGTCTGCACCTTTATTCTTATGCTTGACTATTAGCAATATTACCTGTATATTCTATATCTAAAGTTATACCAAGCACCTTTAACGAGCGCAGAGTGTAAAAGCACCCGAGTTCCCCGCAGCTGCCCTAGCGTAGGACCAGCTCCTCTCCTCCTCGTTAGCGCTAATTAAACACCGCTTTGCCGAGGGGCTGCATGACCCTCTGCCGCCCCCGCTGTCCCACGGGCCGGTGACACGGTGACATTCCCGACCTTTCCCGGCGGCCAGGGCAGGAGCTGGGAGCGGCTCCTCGTGCTTGGATCCTTGGAGCTGCCGTTTCCCTCTGCACGTTCCCCGAGGATGCGGGCTGGGAACCCGGGGGCCCCAAAACTGGAACTGCCCGCGGGGTTTGGGGAG
>QUSF01000027.1:101865-137500 GCA_003676055.1 Chloebia gouldiae | reverse complement strand
GTAATTGAGATGGATGGAAGGGCAGCTGCCTCCCCCCAAAGCGTTCCAGGCACCAGACTTGAGAGGAATATGAAGTGCTGCTGCTCTCCAAAGATCGCCACGCTGCCGCTGAATTATTAATGAGCGGGAATGATTTCATATTTAATCTAAAGACTATTAATTACACTGCAGAAGAGCAACACACCATCCTGAGAGCCCCTCTCGCCAACTGAATAATTTAGTGGTGCCCCGTATTTTACCTCAATGTCAGGGCGGGCGGGGAGAGCCCTCCTGCCTGAGTGGTGGCCCAAGGGGTGGTGTTGAGGGCTCACCCCAACTTTTAAACCCCCCACCGTGGACAAAGAGGGATTATTTGGGGTCCCTTGGGGCTGGGGGCACTGCTCTCCCCCAGTCCCAGCCTCAGTCAGAGGCAGCAGCAGCCCCAGCTGTGGGAGCTCTGAAGACAGATGTTTATTTGTCCGGGATTATTCGCTGATCACTGTTAGAGTGATCCAAGATGATCATTAAAAAGGGAAATGGGCTGTTTAATAACGATGCTGGGAGCACGCAGTGTGCCTCGCATTACGAGGGTGTTTAAGCATGAGCCCAATTAAGTCCCTCACATCCCTACAGGATTCCCCCAGTTGTGCAAACTATTAGGCAAACTCCAGGCTCCTCATACTCCCAGGCAATCCTGGAGCCTGGCACTCTGCTAGAGACCCATTTCTGTCCTGAAGCTAAATTAAAATCCTATTGTGCCAGTGCCGCTAATATTTCCTGCTCTTGTTTCCAACAATTAAATTGTGACATTCTGCCAAACATACAAGGAAATGAGAAAATGCTCTCGATCAGCTGGGGAGAGAAAGCAAATCCACCCAGGTGCCACCGTGACAGCCACAGGTTAAGCAGCAGCTGATGGATGAGGCAGTGGCTGGTGGAGGTGGGGATTCATCCTTCTCTGTGGGAAGGGGGATTTTGGGACTCCAGATATGAAGGTGAAAGGTTTTTCTTCTCACTCCAGGGGAGGAATTTGGGAACTGGATGGATGCAGTGCCAAAAAGGAGCAGGCTGATGTGCTGGGTTTGTGTGGTAAGGGTTTGGGGGTGGAGGGTTACGAGGGTGGCAGTGCTGGAGCAGCTTTGGTGGCACCTGGAGCCCACCACAGCTGCTGCTGAGGAAGGACTTGAGGGACAATTGCCAGCCCTGCTGTGTCCCCAGCACCACCAGTGGCCTGATCCTGCCACCCTTCTCGCACAGGTACTGCACATCCTTTTAAACATTCTCCTGAGCTCTAAACCTCTTCTCCCCCTCGCTCTGCTCCCCCAGCTCTCCTCGGGGAGGGCACAGCTGGCTCCCTGCCCCACACCCCCTGCAAACCCCCAAAGTGAGCCCATCATGCCCTCAGAGTGATGTCCCCCTGCTTGGGGTGGGCTGTGGCTGCTCTTGGGCAGGAAAGAGCCAGGGGGACACTCCAGTGGGACGAGGAGGGACTGGCAATCTGCAGAGCTGTGGTGAGATCACATTAACTGGTGGAGGAGAAAGAGGAGGGGAAAAGAAAAAAAAAAGCTGTTTAAGAAAGAAATGACTGTTTGGTCATGGCTTACAAGTCAGTACTTATAAATTCCATGAATTTTAAAATAAAGAAATCGTGAGATTTGAACTTTCTTTGGAATACTCTCTGACTGCAGTGCCTAATACCTTCCCTGGCCATTAAGGAGCTGTGCTGGGAAGCAGAGAGAGCTAAGTACTACACTGATAGAGCAGTTAAACACTGTAATGGAATTGTGTTTGGAGAGGCTGCAAAGCCAGGTAGAGAGCCCATACATAAACAAGGCCATTACCAGCCAGGGTAAGTGGTGATAGAATTTCATGAATATCCCCACAAAAAGCTTTGTATATTTATAACAACCTGCAGAGTCGTTTTGAACACAGTCAGGGGCCTTTCAGAGTGACTCTGGAGTTAAATTGTACAACAGATCTGTGTCCCTGCATGGGGATAGCAGCTCCAGGCAAAGCTGGATGGGCAGAGGGACCCCTGACCCTGACTGGGCACTCTCCTGGGGTGTGGGGGTCCTGAAGCAGGGCTGCCAATCTGGTGGTTACTGCCCACAAAGTCCTTCAGTTTCCAGCTTTAAAAACCTTTTTCAGAATGGTTTTCAAGATGATTTTCTGTTTGCAGGGCAAGGGAAGAAGAAGGGCTCTGCTTCCCAGCCGGGATGGGAAGGGAGCAGGAGGAGTGGCTGCTCCTCTGTTGGCCGACTGGACAAGTCACCAAAAGGCAAGGGATGGAAGTTTCCAGGTCTCAGGAAAGGGAGAAATAAATCTGGGAGCCATCAGACCCAAAAGATCAGGATGGGGCTCTGCAAGAGCTGCACAGAGAAGACTCAGAGCCCGGTGGGGAGCAGGGGCAGAGCTCAGACCCCAGACTGGGGCTGTGGGGCACAGACTGGTCCTGCTGCTCCCCAGGGCTGCTTTGCTGATGATCCTACACCGATCCCACGGCATTCCTGGGACAGCCTGTCCAACACCAGCAGAACACGTGTGTGCTGCCAGAGCCCCAAAACCTCCCCACGAGAAACCCACACTCTGCACCTCTGCAGCTGGAGAACAGCAAAGCCAACTCGTGAGCGTGCTTATCACTTTAATTTAAACAAATAGCTGCTTTAAACTTAGGAAAACTTTGCTCTGCAGCTCTTGCAAAACCTGAACCCAAGTGATAGGCACAGCTCGGGCACGAGCCGTAATAAAATGCTAATTGCAATTCATAAATTACGTCGGGATGCCTGGGAATGTTGAAGCTCCTGGATGAAGTGTAGCATTCAATTTATCCTGTGCATGCTGCCGACAGTGCTGCCAGCCTCCTTCTTGTCCCCCTGTGTTGTTTTGTCATCTCTGCACTATCACCAATTCATCACAAAGGCAACTGAACTCGCCGATGTCCACCCACCGGGTGACTTTGTCTTCGCTACTCTATGACTTCTAAATTAAATTGTCAAAACACATTACTGAGAAAAATATCGTGAAGGGGAAGTTCTTCACCCTTTTCTCCCGGCTGAAGAGAGAAGGGGTTTGATTTGGAGAAAACATGTCTGCTTCATTATCCCACCCGTTATCATATTTCTTCCCTCGGCAGAGGCAGGAGAAGAGTGGATACACAAGTGTTGGATGACATGATGGAGCATCCCACAGGAGTTGTCTCGATAAATTCTGAGATTGCCCAGGAAAAGCTGGGGGGGGGGGGGGGGGGGGAGGTGTGTAATTTTCAGTCTCTTTTATTCCTCCCACTCTCAGACAATTTAAAAGAGATGACGGGGTTTGCTGGTGTGGATTCCCCCGAGCTGGATGTTCCCACTCTGCCAGCACTGCCTGCTTTGGAATCAGCGCCTTGGAGTCCTTGTAAGAGAAGAAAAGAGCCCAGGAATGGGATTGGGGAGGGCACTGAGGTCCTGCTCCCACACCTCTGCTCCTTGGGTAGGGAGGGACCTTCAAACTCATCCCATTCCATGCCCTGCCATCGCAGGGACACCTCCCACTGTCCCAGGCTGCTCCAAACCCTGTCCAACCTGACCTTGGACACTTCCAGGGATTTGGCAACCTGTGCCAGGGTCTTCCACCCTCAGGGAAAAGGATTCCTCCCTCAGATCCCACCTAACCCTGCTCCCTGTCAATCTGAAACCATTCCCCCTTGTCCTGGCTCTCCACCCCTGTGAAAAGCCTCTTTTTGTGTTCCTCGTCAGCTCCCTGGGATTTTGTTTCCTGCAGAAATACTGATCTGCTCCCCCACCATTCCCCTGCACCACGGGGAGTGTTTGAGGGCTGTGGGCTCTGTCCCCCCAAAAGTGGAGTAGAGCCAGGCCAAGGTTGGGGAACAGGGAGATCCTGCTGCTGGATGCAGCCACGGAAAATAATTCCCCTGGGGATGTGAAGCACGAGGAGCCTTTCCTCAAAGGGAAAGAGCTGTTGATCCCCCTTTTCTCATCCCCACCTTGGTCTCTGGGCATAACAGATCAGCCATAAAAAGCAAGCAACACACTGTGCACTCATTCTTTTGGCTGTGGACAGTACCAGCGTAGCAGACACATATTGTTTATTTATTCTGCTGTAGAGCGAGGCAAGGAGGCAGTGCCCAATGTTTCGATGGGGTGTTTTTAAATGCTCCCATTCCCTGGGCCCTTATGATGCATTAGCCATCAGTAGTCAAATTGCCTCATATTTGCAATTTTATGGGTTCATTTTATCAAGCACACTGGAGCTGCATTCAAAGCATGGAAATAAAGTATTCCACTTTTGTTAGCCAAGAGCTGCTTCAATGCAAGAGAAGGCCAGAGAGCAGAAATCTCTTTTTATTTTCCCTGCCTCTGCTCCAGATTCATCTCCAGATATTGTTTCCCCTTTGCAGCAGCAACAGCTGAGAGCCCCTTTATGGCTGTGGAAGGTCCTGTGCACACCAAGAGCTCCACACCTCTGGATTTGTCCTGCTGGGAGATCACTCCCTGCTCCCTGGCTGCTTTAAAAGAACTCCCAGCAAAGCCTTGCCCTGGTTTTCCCCAGTTCCAGGGGCTCTGAGTGGCACCTCGCGAGCCATCCCCAGACTTCAACTCCCTCCATGGGGCAGGGAAAGGTTGGAAGCAGCAAAACCAGCAGGAATCAGCAGAAAAGAAGTTTTCAGGGTGGATTTAGTGTCGGGCAGATCGTGCTCAGCCCATCACAAGGATCTGGGGTCACCCAGTCTCGGGGTCTGGGTGTCGAGGTAAAAGTCCTCATTTCCCAGTCCGTGCAGCCAGAGGAGGAGTCTGAATGCACAGGATCAGCTTCTCAAGGTTATTTATTTTTCCTTCTTTCTCTGGCCTGCTGAGCTCTGTCCAGCAGGTCACCCATGCCATTCTGTCTGCCCTCAGGGCTGTGTTTACATTTTATACCAAAAACTACCTGCACTATATTTACAATAACATGCCAATATATATCATTTATGTTGGACAGCGTGTCTGTACCTTAAACCAACAGAAAAGCGTCACCATCACACCAAGACATGGAGGGCAAGAAGAAGGAGAAGAAGGTCAGAACATGCCCAGATCCTTCCCTCTTGTCCCTTGAACCCTATTCTAAAAACCCCCAAAATTCTACTTTTTCACCCTGTGTCAGTTCAACTACCACACTACTCCAACCCTTGTGATTTGTAATTCCTCATACAGAGCTGGAAGTGTTTTCCACAGGTTAAAATGGAAGCCACAGGTGTTTTTGACTTTGTGCCAAGGCCCCTGAGCCCCTGCCAGGGTCTGGAACCAGCCAGGGCAGCCAGAGAGATGCTCTGGATTCCCAGGATTTCCAGGGTCACGGTTTTTGGGGGAAAGTCTTGTGATTATTCCCAGCGGGAGCTGCTGCTGGAGCAGAGTTTGCAGAGCAGGAATTTGCTCCCTCTCGTGGGCTCTGGGGCTGGAGGCTGAGCTGGGCACAGCAGAAAGGGCCGGGATTCCTTGGCACGTTGGAAATCGGGATGGGAAATGTCCCGGTGGAGCTCTGGGGGTTCTGCTCCAGCACGGAACAAGGGCAAACACCCCGGGACAGCCCGACGTGGGGCTCCATGAGACAGCATTTGTGTGAAATCACTTGTTCTTAGACTTTTAAAAAGTTTAATAGTAATAAAATGGTTATTAAAATAGTAATACAATCAGAGTAATAAAAATCAGGTGTTCTTTGAAGTGAGTATTTTATTCTTAAAAAAACCCTTTCTTTACATATATAGGCTCTAGTTTAACATTATTTTGGAACTTAAAACTGTATTTAACACACTACTTGAGAGAATTAACATAGTGTAACTTTGTTATACTATGTTAATAGTATATTAACATATTTATTGTAATCTTTTACAATAAATACACATAGTTATTGTACTACTTGCGAAAAGCCAACCGTAAAACACGTATTTTCCACAATATCAAAGTTAACTTTAATATTAAAGCTTTAATAACGCGATACAAAAAGGAACGGCGGGAGCGGGCCGGGGAGCGGCGGCCCGCGGGCCCCCTCTAACGGCCGGCCGGGGCACTGCAGCTGCCCCCCGCCGCTCCGTCCCGCCCCGCTCGGCGCGGCAGCATCGCCCCGGTGTTCCCCGGTGCCTCCCGGTGCCTCCCGGTGCCCCCCGGTGCCTCCCGGTGCTTCCCGATGCCTCCCGCGACCCCTCAGCCCTGCCCGGGCCGCCGCGGAGACCCCCGAGACGCACGGCTCGGAACTACAACTCCCGGCACGCACCGGGGCGTGGGGCTGACGCCGCGATCCCACAATGCATCCGGGCAACGCCGTGTTAACTGCGGCGCGGAGGAGCCGTTGATAAAAGGACTTAAAACATCGTTAAACGCCACTCAGTGCCATTAATCGTCTATTGAAGGTTTATTAAAGGTTTATTCAAGATTTATTAAGGATTTATTAAAGATTGAAAGGCTCAGGGGCGCGAAGGGGAGGGGGGGTTCTACGCTGCTACTTCCGGAGAAGCCCACCCCGGTGGAACTACACCTCCCAGCATGCCGCGGCGCTGCGCGGCACTTCCGTTTCCGGCCGCGGCCGTGTCCCCGGAGGGACGGCGGGGCCCGGGCGGTGACAGCGGCGGTGCCACCGGGCAGGGCCGGGCCGGGCGCAGCCACCGCCGCTCCCCGGGCACAGCCACCGCCACCGCCGCTCCCCGGGCCGCCCGGGGTCACCTTCATGGGCGGGCGGGAGCGCGCGGCGCTGCCCGGGGCCTGCTGAGGCGGCGGCGGCGCACCGGCAGCGGAACCGGGAGCGATGTTCGTGCAGGAGGAGAAGATCTTTGCGGGGAAGGTGCTGAGGCTCCATGTGTGCACCATGGAGGGCGCCGAGTGGCTGGAGGAGGTGGCCGAGGACACCACGGTGGAGAAGCTGAAGGAGCGGTGCCTGAAGCACGTAAGGAGCGGGACCGGGCGGAGGCACCGGCAGCGCCCGGCGGTGGGAATCAGCAGGGAACGACCGGGGTGGACAGTCCCGGGAAAAGGAGAACTGTCCCGTGAGGAAAGCTGGGTTTTTTTTTTTTTCCAACGCCCTATAAATGGTTTTAAAAAGAGGAGAGGGGAAAAAAAAACAGCTCAGGTGGCTTTGTGCGCTGTGTCTGCTTTCCCCACGGATTGCTTGGGGTTGTTCCACGTGGGAATAAAACACAACCGCCTTTTGGAGAGTTGTGTGTGCTGGCACAGGGGGATTTGGGCAGGGATCGCTTGGCAGTGTTTGGTTCCAGAGTTTGGGGTGTGTTTGGGGGTGTCAGAGCAGTCTGTGCTGTGTGCGTTGGACTCCAGCCTGGTTTTTCTGTGGCTGAGCAAAGAGGGAAGGTAAGAACTGAGGAGGACAAATTGCCTGTTCTGTTAAAATCCGAGCGCAGCCTCCCCCTTGTCCTGTCACTGAGGTGTTTTTTGGGGGAGATCAAAGCCCTTCTAACGCCCTCCCCGTGCTTTAAACACGGAGATTTTGATGGAGGTGGCCGGAGAAGGTGCCGGGGGGGCACAGGCGGTGCCAGGCTGCTGCTCCCAGAGCCCCTGGGCTGAGGTGGGAGCGTTTGCTGACTGACAGCAGCAGCGTGTAACATGGGGACCCATGGCCAGGAGACGGGGCCAGCACAGCCTGGGCTGGCAGCTGCACTCCTGACCTGCTGCATTTCTTCCTGAGGAACCCTGGAGCTGGCAAGGGCTGGAGCTTCAACCCCTCCCGCTGAGAGCACAGTTCACTAAATCTCATTTAACAGTGGGGGGATTGCCTTTAGAGTCTAGCAAAAAAAAAAAATTAATATAAAACCTGTGCAATAGGAGAAAATCCTGTATTTTGTAACCACTTAACTCCTGTTTGAAGGGTTAAATTTTTATTTATTGGATGAAATAAAGGTGCCCAGGAGCCCTTTCAGTACAGGGAGAGAGGGATGGAGTTTTACAGGACGAGGGGGAATGGCTTCACACTGCCAGAGAGCAGGTTTAGGCACAATTTGATAACTCAGGGTGATATTTGATTTCAATCTCTGCTGCTTTGTGCAAAAAAAAATCCATCCTGGGGTGGATTTCCATGAGCATAATGGATAATAAATAGTTTTATGGAGGGGGAAAATGGACCTGGAGAAATCATGGCTCCTGCTCGTGGACTGAACCTTGATAACACCTTGAGATCATTTCTGCAGCCACCTCTTCCAGGAGACTGATGATTGTGTTCCTGAATGTCTCTGAAATTTGAAGTCTTTCAGGAAGCAGAGGGAAATGTTTGTAACAGATTGCAGCTGGGGAAGTGGCCACTTTTCCCTCCAAAACCTTCAAATGCTGGCTGATCTCTGAAGTGCCACTCTTGATGTCTTTATCTCCCCAAAATTTGATGTTTTGGGCTCTTTAGTTAGGCAAAGAAATAAACCTCTCCCACTGTTTTTTCCCCCATTTGTTTAAACAGATGGTTTAAACCACCCTAGTTTAATAGGAGGGAGTGTCAGGGCTATTTTCAAATGTTTCTGTTATTCAAAGCAAGCAAAAAAAAAAAAAAAAAAAGCTTTTTTTTGTATTTTAAAACAAACAAAGCCTTGTGGTTTACCAGGATTCCAAGCTTTGCAAGAGGTGTTTGGCATCACCAGGGCTTAGGATTTCAGCAGTTGCTCGGGCACCTGTGACAAATGTTTGTCCCCTGCCAGGCAGAGCAGCCTGCTGGGAGCTCCAAAATTAAAAAGCAAAGGTGAGAATGAGTAAAGGCACTGCTGGTCAGGTGTTTTTTTTTTTTATTTCCAGGACATTTAAAATGTGAATATAAGCCATCTTATCTTAAGATAAGTTTCACTGATAAGTGTTTCACTCAGCAGCCTCTTTGGTGTCTCTAGTGCCCATGTCTGCCCTGTTATTCTCTGCAGTTGTATTAAACTTTTTGGAAGAACAGGAAATAAGAATTGGTGGCCACAGAACTTAATTTTTTTTTTGCTTAAACTTTTACCTGATCAGTTTTATGATTAATTACTGCCCACATTTATTATGTGATTGTCCCCACATACTTTTTTATATGTGCTGGTGGAAATGGAAGTAGGTCTGTGTGTCCACCCCAGAAACACCTCCCAGCTGCCCATTTCAGCTCCTCCTAGCTCAGGATTTGTACCAGGAATATTCTGAGCTGGTTTGCAGAGATGTTCCACTGATGTCCCCAGGCATTTTGGGCACCTTATCAGATCCATTACAGGAGGTGCTCCCAGCTGCTGATGTGTTCCTTGGCCTTGGTTCAGCACTTCATGGGCTGGAGGCTCCCTGAGAAGCTCCTGTCAGACAAAGCAGGACTCAGATATTCTCATCTCAATCTCACTGAGGCATCAGAACCAAATCCAGGTTCAGGTGAGAATCTGTGCTGGAAACAAGAGTGTTTTGTTGGACAAACAGCAGGAAGTTTTCCATCAGCTGCAGGCAGCAGGAAAAGTGGTGATGGAGTTAAAATGCTCCTTTGCAGGAGGCTGGTGATGAACAGCACTAAATGCTCCATCAAAATTAGGATTTTCAGTGGGATTTTGGGTGTACAAAAGGTGCACACTCTCTTCTGCAGACATGGTGGAAGTGGCTTGGGAGAAATATTTGGAAGTGTCATTAAAAGCTGTTTGCTGTGGGCACAGCAGGCAAGGTCAGGATGAAGTGTCCTGTTTTGTGGTGAGAAAAGCAGCAGCAATTTCAGGTTGTTATTTCTAATTTTTGCCTTTCTGGAATTGCAAGCACTTTTCTTTCTTTTTTTGCACTGAAACAAATTGGAAGCCTCTAGATTCATTGATGGAATAATGTTCCTGAAGTCTTTCACTGTGCATCTGGAGCCACTCTGGTGTGAGAAGGAGACAGCTCAAGGCCTGTGTGAGCACTCTTTTTTTAGGATTTGAACTGATTTCCTGGTGAATTAATTGCCATGCAATTTAGAATTGCAGTAAGGGAATGAGCACAAAAAAAATTCCATTGTGTTCTGATTATTTATGGTTGGGAGGAAGAGCTGTGAATGGAACTTTAGTTCAGCCCTTTCAGCAGGAACCCAGGTTAGGGCTCTAGCAGCAAATCTCTTGATTTCAGCTTGAAACAAGGTGCAGAAACTGCCCAGTTTAAGGTCAGAGAAACCAAAATCACTGCTGGCAGTGCCCTGTTTACTCAGAGGGTAAATAATAATTATGAGGTGAAGCAGGGAGTCTGTCCTGTTTGGACACTCCAAATGAGGACATGCATCATTCCAGCTTTCCCTCCTGTAAAACACTGCTGCTCTTGGTAGATCTGCATTTTTATTTTGTGAAACCAGTTTGTGAAGGACCTCAGTGATCAGAATTAATGTAGCAGTGGGTCCTGGAGCATCCTTGCTTTGCTCCAAATCTCCAGCACTTCCAGAGTTTAGTGTGAGAGAGATGTCCTGAGAAAGCACAAATCCACCCACACGGGCACAAATCAAACCTCATTTTCTTTAATAAAATGCTTTATGTGCACTGACCTCTGGCTCAGGCTCTTGAGAAGCCAGGAAATGATGCAGAGTTTGTATGTGGAGACTCCTGAGTGCCAGATGGTTCACGAGGAGCCTCATTTCTGTCCTCTGATGTGCAGTATTTATTGTGATATACAGTATTTATTGTCTCCTGCAGTGCCTTCCTGGAAGCTTGGAGGATCCCAAAACTGTGACACATCATAAGCTGATCCATGCTACTTCTGAGAAGGTGCTGACAGACACAAAAACAGTGTTGGAGGAGAACATTCAGGACAGAGGTGAGATTGTCTGAGTTTGAATTTTATCAGTCTGGAAGGAGGAGCTTGGGTTTCATCTGGCAGATTCCAAACATTTTTAAGGTTTTCTCTCTGCTCTGACATAGGCAGCTAAATAAACGGAACTAATACAAAATTCATCTCCAGGAGCAGTTGAATTTGAGGGATATCTTGCAGAGCTGCTCTCCCAGACCCTCTAACCTGTGGCAGTGTCCTTCCCTCTCTCACAGATGTGTTGCTGCTGGTCAAGAAGCGTGCGCCGACGCTGCTGCCCAAGATGTCAGATGTGGTTGCAGAGGAGAAAGTGAGTCTGGAGCACTTTAATTGCTTTATTGATGATGTGTGGAGGGATTACTGTGATGTACTCTCCTTGCAGAGGCAGATGCTGCCAGTTAAATTCTACAGGAACTGCTTCTTATTTCTTCCAAACTTAGAGGAAGCTGATGTTGCATTTTTAACTGTCATTCTGAGAACATTTGCCTTAAAATATGACACACAGATACACCCTGTTAAAAGTGTTACAGATTTGAACAAATATCTAATAGCTAAAATACAGTTCAGCAAGTGCCTTAGTTTGTTAGAAAACCCAAAGAAATATGTTGGCTTGCTGTCAAGTTGTCTTCTGCCTTTAGCTCTGTGGCTTGTCATGCTCTAAGCAGCCTCTGGAGCTGGAATGTTGCCCTTCACTGTTTTATTTTGTTTTATTGGAATTATTCCTGAGGGTCAGGATGGTGTTGATGTATCACATAAACTCAGAGGCCTCCAAGTTCTCTGGGATACATCAGTGTCCCTCTTTGTGCTGGAATTTCCCTGCATGTTTAGGAGTAAGGACTGGGAGAGGGGCAGCCCAAGAGGCCCAGCTGAGCTCTGTAATTGCAGGGAGACACTGGCGCTGTTAATCCATGGCATTACAAGTGACAGGGCACTGCTTGGTGTCCTGGGGAGGAATATGAAACTGTGCTGTGGCTAATGGGTTATGAAACCTGCTCTTGTTGCCTTCCCTGCAGAGGAAGCAGGAGCAGAAGGCTCCTGACAAGGATGCCATCCTCAAAGCCACTGCCAATCTTCCTGCCCGCAGCGTAGACCGCAGCGTGAGCCACCACAACATGAGGGATGTAAGTACTGCATCTGTTTGAAAATCTCACACACCCATAGCCAAACAGGCTGCTTTCTAGTTATGTAGTCATCTTTTTTTTAATATAGTTCTCTTGTTTTCTATTAGAGAAATCTAGATGTCTGTAATGTGTATTAAATAGCTAAAGGGTTAGACGCATGGTGATAAAATTAGGATTTAAAATGTTTTGTTTGTGCTTGGAAAAGCCTCAGAGCATATTCAAGATCTGGAAAATCTGAAGTTATGGGGGTTTATTTCTTCAGTCTTAAATAATTCAGGGGTTTCCTGTGGCCAGTGGCCATGGGGTGTGGTAGAAATAAAAGGACCTTTCTGCCCAGGAGCTTTTACTTCCATGTAACTCTTCACAGGAAGGTCGCAGACCTCCTGAGAGACTAAACAATGAAAATAAAGCACTAATAAAGCAACTTTGTATACAGAGGGCCAGGCTGCTGCTGTGTTACTAACAATAGATAGATTAAGATTCACTGCTGGCTGGTTACTTCCTGTCTAAATGCTTTGACAGTTTCCTTTCTTGCAGTTCCAGACAGAGCTCCGGAAGATTTTAGTGTCTCTCATAGAAGTTGCACAGAAATTGCTAGCACTGAACCCCGATGCAGTTGAGCTCTTTAAGAAGGCAAATGGTATGAACATATCTTTGGAGTTGTTGGTTCAACACTGGGAATTTGTTTTTGGAGCATAGGAACGGGCTCAGAGTGAAGTTCAAACACTGATGTGGCAGCAAAGCTGCTGAAAACTTTGTGGCAAAAGTTTCACCTTGTGGATAAAAATAATGGTTATAAAAAGTCCCTTTGGGATGGGTGAGAAGTTCCATTTAAAAATTGGTAGTAGGGGTGATGAAGAACAGTTGAAAATTCACAAGGATGTAGAGAAATGAGGAGAAATGTTTATGGGGTTGGCAGGAAATGCTAATCCTTGAGGTCTGCTACAGCCAGATCCAACTTAATTTCTAGAGAAACGCTTAATAGATCTTCAGTGAATCTCCTATAGTTAATTGTGTGGAAATCTCATGGTCATGTGGGAGTTAATGGCCTTTTGTTTGAGATCTTGAACACATCTGGACAAAGCCTTTGTCCTGGAAGAATCAATCTGAGCCACAGCGAGCTGAGTGCAGCGAATTACATGATGAGGTGGCAAAGTGGGGGCAGAAACAAAAGAAGGGATGGGAGAGAGAATGGGGCTTGAACTTAACACATGCCTTTCCATTGACACAGGGGTTTTTGTGAGGCTGGAATGCATCTGAGCTCTGTTTTGTTTGTGTGTGTGCAGCCATGCTGGATGAGGATGAGGAGGACAGGGTGGACGAGATCGCGCTGCGCCAGCTCACCGAGATGGGCTTCCCTGAGAGCAGAGCTGTCAAAGCCCTGCGCCTGAACCAGTGAGTGTGCAGCACTGCCTGGCACTTCAAACAGCTCTACCTCACCAACATTTGCATCCTTTTTGTCTCCTTATATGGGTCAGCTCAGTGGAGGCTGGAGAAAGCCTCAACTCCAAGAAGTGCTGCCTCAGGCACAGCGCAGGTGGCACAGGAAGGGGGATCAGGGCTGGATGTGCTCTGCAAGGTCTGTGGGTCACAGGGCTGTCAGGCTGGCACTGCTTCCAAGGATCATACTCACATTTTCTTCAGCTTTCCAAGTCAGATTTTACAGAGGAAAGGGCAAAGTTAGCCCATCCACACTGGCCTTTCAGCTGTAGAAATAGGCTTTGTGCTGATCTCTAAAAAATTCCAAGAATATTGTGAAGTCCAGAGAGCAACTGCAGTAAAATAGGAGGTTATGTAGATCTTTTCTTGCCTCAAGAACAGCCAGCTGTACTGCGTCACTCCTCAGAGGGGTTTGTTAGGCCATTCTTGAAAAATTTTGGTGATAAGAGTCCATAACATATTCCAATCTCACTTTTCCAGTATCTCAGGAAGACTTTCTCCCCTGCTGTCCTGCAGCTTTCATGTTGTACAGAAAAGCCAAAAAATAGGCAAAGGCTTTCCCTTTCATGAATATGCAGTAATTCCTGTGTGTCAAATGGAATGACACATTCCTTGCACTGTTGTTGTCTTGGCTTTTTCCTTTCTACCTGTTGGGGGGAGGTGTTTGGGAGCTCTGAGGATTCCCTAGCTGGAGCAGTTACACTGCACAGCAAGTGATGGTGTCACACCGTGGTGTTCTGCTCCCTCTCCCTGAGGAACAGAGCCCCTGGCACCTGAGACGTGGCTCCAGTGCAGATTTGGAATGTGCTTTGTTGGCAGTTCTGGCCACAGCTGCATACAGCCAGTTCTTCTTTGGGAAACAAAGCAGATGCTGCAGAGTGAGGTGACTCCCTCAGAAATACCTTTCAAATCTGGGTTGCAGGTCCAAGCTGGACTTGGAGCCTCTCTTTTCCTGAATTCAGAGACAATTGTGAAGGCCCAGAGAATTGAGGTGCTCCGAGATTTCCTCCAAAGCTTCCTTTATGAGTTTTCAGGTCCTAATTAAGCTGCAGGTGCATCCAGCACGGGGTAGATGGATGCCCGTGGAGCGTGGCCGTCGCATCCAGAGCGTTCCTCAGCGGTGTTCCCGTGTGTTTTCCAGCATGTCCGTCACCCAGGCCATGGAGTGGTTGATAGAACACGCTGATGACCCTTCTGTGGATGCTCCCCTGCCAGGTTCTGCTCCTGCAGAAGCCCCAGCTGAAGGTGCTGCCTCCTCTGCTGAGGCAGCTGCGGGTCCCAGCTCGGAGGAGGGCGGGGAGGAGGCCAAGGATGAGCTGACAGAAATCTTCAAGAAGATCCGGAGGAAAAGAGAGTTTCGTCCAGACCCACGGGTGGGTGCTGCTTACCCCCTCTGGGACTTGTGGGACTGGGAGGGATTTCATGGGCACCATAACATCCAAATGTTTCGTTCATAAACAAAAGGGGCCCTCTGGGTAGATGGGTGTTGTGATGGCCTGGCAGTATTTCAGTGGAGGTGTTCAGGGAGTGTTTAAATTCAGGGATTTTACCTCAGGAATGCTTTACTGTTTGGGATAGCAGGATCTACATGAAAGGCACAGTTACTTGTGCACCTGGAAACTCTCTGAGGGGAGTGACATGAGCTCCAGACCCCTGGCATTGCTGTTTTCACTGCAGCCTGGGAAAAAAGGGTGGCAGGACAGGAGTAGATCACTGTAGAAAAGGTTGGATGGGGCTCAGGAAACCCTGGGGTAGTGGAAAGTGTCCCTGCTTCTGGCAGGGAGTCGAGGCTGGGTGATCTCTAAGGTCCCTTCCAACCCAAACCATTCCATGATTCTGGGGAAAGGACAGAAGAATATTATTGTTTTAGGGAACAAGGCAAAGTACCACCAGCAGGCTGAAGTCTTGCAGCAAGGACAGATTTTTCCCTTTCTACAGAACACAGCATTACCTGCAGTGGGAATGTGTTGTTCCCCCACTGGGAACACACCAGGAGGGGCTCTGTGACATCTGGCACCTTGGGTTTACAACTGGCTGCTCTGCCACGTGGGTTAAGAGCTGCAGATGTGTTTGATGGCCTGGGTGCAATTTCTAAACAATGAAACATTGTGGTACCATTATCTGGGTATGTTTGTGTGAACACATCACACTCCCCAGCACTATGGTAATCTGGGAAGTGAAATGAAATGGGGTGAATAGAACCACAAATGCACATCAAGGCTGTTCTGGCAGTGAGATGTGAACAAGAGCTTTGTGACAGTGGAGGAGTTCCAAAATGAGGGGTTTTCCCCATTTTCCTTCTCTTTTCTGCCCCCAGGTGTACTTGCTCTTTGCCTTGCATTCAGCTTCCAGTGCTGAGGGTAGGAACTACCTTCACTCCTAAGATTTTTTTGTTCTTCCATAATAAAGATACTTTTGATACAGAATATTTGAAAACTGTTAATAAAATTACTGAGTGCTTTGCATGTGGAAATAATGAGGGGGTTTTACCTCACATAAACCTGTGCACAGAAGGTGAAGGGATATGATTGCTCTCATTTCTGATCTAAATGTAAGATTTGTTAAGCTGTGGGGTTTTGCTCTAGGCTGTCATTGCCCTGATGGAGATGGGATTTGATGAAAAAGAAGTGGTGGATGCACTCAGAGTGAACAACAACCAGCAAAATGCAGCTGTGAGTACAACAGCCTTGCTGCTCCTTCCTGCTCCAAGGGTCTGTCCCACTGATGCTTCTCATCCTTGAACTGGATCATGTTTTGATCTGTCAGAAATTCAACTCCTACTGGAGATTCAGGAGCACAAATTCTGTGCCTCCTTGAAATTGGGTGCACAACTGGGATGACTGCAGAGGGTTTGGACTCCTCAGAGGAGCTCAGGGTCTGCGAGGCTGAGTTTTCAAAAAGCTTTTGAGAAACTCCCTCACCTGAGTCTGCAAAAGAGATTGTGCTGTCATGAGAAAGGGGAAGGTATTCCCAAGAATAACTGGTTTAGGACAGGAATAAATCATTCAAGCCATGCAGTGTGTGAATTACCATTTGGCAGCAATGCTTCCACGGTTTCTGGAATCAGAAAACAGGAAGTTTTTCCAAGATTGATTAGTCCTCTGCTATATATTAAGGAAAAATTTGTGGACAGAGCTGATAGCCAGGAAAGCCTCTCTTCAGTGTCCCGTGCTGGCTGCTGTTGGAGAGAGGATATTGGGTTGGATGGTACAAATGAACATGTGAAAAGAAATGTACAACTCAGGCTTTAACTGGGAGAGGGAAAAATATTTTTAAAATGCCACATTAGCAAAACTTTTGAGTAGAGACACTTTGGTTCTAACAAAATCTGATGTGCCTGCTGATTTCTTTCAGTGTGAGTGGCTGCTGGGAGACAGAAAACCTTCTCCAGAGGACTTAGATAAGGGCATTGACACCAACAGCCCTCTCTTCCAAGCCATCTTAGAAAACCCAGTGGTACAATTAGGGCTCACCAACCCTAAAACTCTATTAGGTAAGTCCTGTGTGGGTTCCTGCTGGATTTGCCAGGAAATCCAAGCAGAGATGATGGTGACAGCCCCCTCTGGGGGATAGGGGCAGCTCTGGATCCTGTTCCTCACTTGCATGAGCTCTGCTGTTTGGGTGCTTCATCCTGACCCAGAGCAGGCCTTGGGGCTGTCCCAGGAATGGTTGTAATTCCCCAGGATTACACTTGCTAAACTCAGAACTTTAATAGCTGCTGGCTGCAATGCTTTTGTGGATTTAGGAGACCTTTTGTGTGCTCTCTTTGGCCACGAGGGGAAAAATCAGGAATGTCTGTCTAGAACTCTGATGATTTCACAGAAAAAACAAGGCTGTCTCCAGCTGTGCAGCTCCCTGTGTGTGAGGCCTGATCACTGAGACTTGTGAAAAAATATCCAAACAAGAAGGTTGAGCTAAGCCTTTGCCTGTCAAAATGGGGATAAAATGGGAAAACACCCTTCCCTCTTGTTTGGGTTTGAGCTCTGTAGTAAAGTCTGTGTGCTCAGGGTCAGAAAGGCTGTGGGCACAGTGCATGCCCAGCTGAGGACAGAGCCTCAAACCCCTGAAGAATTGCTCTTTTTGACAGCACAGAGCAATGACTGGCTCTGCCACGTAAATATAAAAAGTTTTGCACTTTTTCTTTAGCTTCAAAACTTATTTGAAGCAATGCTTTTAAATAAAGGCTGTGTGCACAGCTCATTCAAGAGAGCCTTTAAAAATACTACTTTAAATGTAATCAGGAGAGTTTGCAAGCCTTTAAATAATTCAAGAGCAGAACCTTCCCACTCTTGATTTCTGAACAAATGGTCTCTTCATTTCCAACAGGGGTTCCTCACTGCAGCTCAGAGTATAAATAGAAAATGAAATGCCATTATAGGAGCTCATGGAGCTTGGATGAACGTCAGAGAATGTATTCCTAATGATACATCTGCAATTGCTTATGTCACAGGTTTTAATAATGAGGGTTTGCATTTAATGAGTTCCTTACAGGATATCGATAAATCTTTAGTTTTAAGCTTGTGAGTCTGTGTAAAATAAAATAGTTCAAGTGCTGAAAGGGGAGATCTGAATTTTATTTTGGGCTTTCCTGGAGGCAAGTTGCATGACCTTGAGCAAGGTATTAATGAGGAGCCTTTCAGAGGTGCTGGGCATTTCCAGCTCCCACTAATGGCACTTGAGCTTTGTGCACTGACACTCCTGGGAAAACTAACCCTGACCTTGGGCCAGGCTCTTACAACACTGACATTTTGGTGACTGTGCAGCTGCTTTTTTTGTCCCATTCTGTGATGACTGGCTCCAAATATCCAGGAGCACAGCTCAGTGGCTGTCAAAGGGCTTAAATGAGTGCCTGGCCCATTCCTCTGCCAGATTGGCAGCTCAGCTCTTGCAGTGCCTGTGTGGTTCCTTCAGCAGGAGTAGAAGAGTCAAAACTAGAAACAGTACAAGAAAAAAAACCAGAAAGGCAAACAAACAGCAAAGCTTATGGTAAAGACAGATTATTAAATATTTGGACCACCTGGAACAGGTAAGGGGTGACTGTGCTTTCCATGAAATATCTTGCTTAAGTACCAGGGAGGAAAAGGACATTAGTTTAAGAAATCCAGGCTGGGATGTGGAAAAAGCTTTGGTCAGAGGAGTGGAGCTCCAGGAGAGTGTTCAGGAAGGGATAAATTTCATGGCATGATCCTGGAGACCGAGACCTGGACACATTTTTTAAGGCTTTACCTTTTCAGCCTCATGTCCTTGAGGTTTTGTGGGCTGGCCTGTAATCCAGGCTGAGTATTTAATCACTGCCTGCAGTGAATTTAGTGCTGAGAGGGAGGAAAGCACAAAGCCTGTGGCATCATCCCAGGCTGTGGACCCTTGGGAATGCACAACGTGTATCCCCACCATTTCTGAGCACTGCCTTCGAGCTGTGGCTGTTTCTCAGTGCCCTGCTGTTGAAACCTCCCAAACATTGAAGGATTAACTGTTGCAATCCCTGTTTCTTGGCAGCCTTCGAGGATATGCTTGAAAACCCCTTGAACAGCACTCAGTGGATGAACGATCCCGAAACGGGGCCGGTGATGTTACAGATCTCCCGAATCTTCCAGACACTGAACCGCACGTAGAGGGAGCTGCCAGTGCACTGTGCCACTTCCCCCTGGCCCTCATCCCCCTCCACCTCCAGGGGAGGCTGCCTGGATGGCTGGGAAGGGGTGGATGGAAGGGAGGGAGGGAGGGAAAGGGGGAGATCCTGGCTGGAGGGGTCTCTCGCACGAGAGCTTTCGTAGTTATGGCCAACAGGAGTGAGTTGCCTTGTGGATTTAGTGTTAGTGGAAGAGGCTTGAGGATTTGTTTATGTTTTCAGGTATTAGGTTTAAAATAAAGTATATATAATATTAAAAAAAATAGGAAAAAGGTTTTGTGAAAACACTTAAGAATCTGATTGTTGGAAAGAAATATTGCTCGTTCAAAAGGCCTGTGACAGTTTTCTGGCCAGTTTTGCTAGGTTCTGGCTGGTGTTTACAAAAGGTCACTGACCACTAGCATAGGATATTAATCATCTCCATACAGTATTAATTTATAGCTTTTATCAAATTGCAAAACTGCTTTTTACAAAAAAAAATAAAATTGATTCTTAGGAAATGTTTTTTAAAAGCCCAAATCTTGGGAGAGCAAGCACATTTCTATCCAAGCTTGTTTATCTGGCATTCTAATTTAAGCAGAATCATTCAGAGATGAAATTCTAATAAATAGCATTACTTTTTCCTATTTATTTGCTGCATTAGTGTTGTTGCAGTCCCACTGGGGTTGTATTTGCTGGAGGTTCTCTGGCAGGTACAATAAAGGTGCAGGACCTCTTTCACCACAGAATTCACCACATCAAGACTTGGATTCCCAAGTGGCTGCAATTCCTAAGCTCACACTCTGGCATATCCCATTGCAAGGAGGGATATGTTCACACAGTGGGTTTTTTTCCCATTTTTATGTGCACAGTTTTGGCAAGGGGCTTGTGGGGGTTTTATTCTGTTTGCAAAAAAAAAAAAAAAAAAAAGCAGCTGAATTGCATGGGGGGGTTGCTGTTGGTCTGTAAAGCAGCAGAACCACACAGGTTTTTATCTTGTTTAAGGTATTTAAGGCACGCTTGAAATTGCTATCTTTGAGTTAGAAGTGGGTTTTTCTTTATATGTATTTTTACCATGGTCATACTAAGAATGTCAGGCTTGAGTTTTCAGAGAGGAATTCTGAGCTATTAAGAACAGACCTCACTGTGAATATCCAGCTGGTGTTAATGGGCTCTGCAGGTGTTACTTTTTTAGCAGTCTGCTAAAAAAAGGGGTTTGTTTTCAACTTAGTGAAACACGATTGACATCTGTCATCATCCCTGCCATGCCTTGTGCTTCACAGCCCTGCAGGAAAGGCAGGAGAGGCAAATCTTGCAGGAAAAAACAGCTGGAGACCCTGTGCTTGAACAGCACAAAGGTGTCCTGTCACACAGGGAGATCCTCAGCAGCTCTGCAAGTCCCCTCTGAGGTGTGGGAGGGATTCATGTGCAGCTGGGGCTTTTTTAAACAAAAATGCAGCAAGATGCAACCCGAAACCCTACAACAAGTTTTGGCCTGAACTTGGCATCTGCTCTGTGCTGTTATGCAGCTGAGGCACTGAAGTTGCCAATTTCTCATAATTAATATGAAGGGTGGGGAAATCAAAACAGGCTGAGATTTTATCTTGTCTTACTATCCCAGGATTCTTTTATTTTTTTTTAATTTTGTAATTTCATATTAAGCTTTACAGTTGATGACTGCTGAAATATTTACTTCTACATGTAGAAATTCCAGGCTTTATAGAGATGTTTCTTCTGTTCAAATTGGACAGTAAAACCATTTTTGTGGGCTCTTGCTAAGAATAGACTGACAACATGACATGAAATTATAACCTTGTCCTGGAGCCTGATCCTGCACCCCAGTGAGCTCAGCACAGCTACTCATGAGAAGCTGTGACTGAATATTGTGGTCTTATGAAAGGTTTTGATTATTTAATCCTTTTTTTTTTTTGCTTACTCCTGCAGCTTTTTGCCTGTAATAATACCAGAAGACTTTTACTTGAAGCTCTTAATGTTAGAGAGAAATGTCCTTCTCTGCAGTCAGGATTGTGGTTAATATTCCTTTTAATGAGTGTTTTTAGAAGGCAAAGTTGGAAAAAACTACCTGGTAGTTTGGTGGGAGGTTTTTTGTCTTCTGAATGGATAAGGAGATGTTCAGACTTAGCAAACAGATGCTTTGGTGCAGTTGTGGCCCTTGAAGAATGTAAAATTCCCAGCTTGGGAAATGCTGAGTTGGATTTCAGGAGTCCTTGGTTGGATTGTGGAGCTCAGAGGGATAAAAGTGCTCAGAGCTGCTTCCCTTGGAATGCCAGCACCCCTCAGTGCCCCTGAGCTGGTTATAAAGTGTGGGGAAAAGCATCAGTAAAACAGATTATCCTATGTGATAGAAGGTGAGAATGCCCAGGTTCAGCAGCAGCAGTTGGGAGACTGTAGGGATAAAGGAATTCTGCATTTTAGGGTGCTGGGAGGCTTGAGAAGATGTGGTTATTTCTGGGTTTTGTTATTCCAGAGCTCAACACTTCCACAGCTGAGGTGTTGTTTGGGATGGCTTTAACAGAGCCCTGCTTGGCTTGTGAGAACTGAGGTTTGCAGTGGCCAAAAGCTGAAGGAGACCAGAATTTAGGAGGTGTGGTGTTTGCAGCAAGGCACAGGAGTTGATTTAAACCCAGCAAAAACACCCCTGAGGCTGAAGGAATTGATCAAGACATCAGTGGTGCTGGGGTGTGAATTACACCAGGGGCTGTGTCCCATCACCCCAGGGCTGGGATTGCTGCTTCATCCCGGAAAATGCAGAGGGGAGTTGAGTCCACTGTGCTTGGAAAGTACAGATTGGCCCAGTTTTTAGAAAACCTGCAAAAGCTGAGGTGTCACCACCCTGGAGCTGGAACGTGCAGCCATGGGGCACAAGGAATGTGTGTGGCTTTGCCTGGTGAGGGAACTGTGCTGTCCTTGTGTGCAGGACTGGGGGATCTGCTCTGAGAGCCAGTGAGAGATCCCTGAACGCACAGGGAGGATTTTTGTTAAATAAAACCAGCAGGTTTTGTGAGGAGGAACTGCTCCCAGCAGTGAGGATTTACAGAGTCCTGTGTTTGCAGCTCGGGTGTTCAAGTACAAACTAGCACAGACATGTCAGAGTTAATTTTCTCTTAACATGGTCAAGGGAATGTTTGGAAGCCTGTGAGATGGAGCAGGAAAGGGATGGGGTGGTGGGTGACTAATAGTGTGATTCTTACACTTCCTTCTCTTTGCCCCATTGGTAGCCAGACAATCTTGTACCTTTTGATGTTGCAGGCCTCTTGCAAGTAGCCAGGTATTTATTGAAATATATCTAACTTATAATTGTGTCATCAAAACACTGATATTTTTAATGGCAATGTGCTATGTGGAAGTGTGTTCTCAGGGCTTCATATTTATGCTCTCTTTTTAGGGAATGCATTTAAAGGGATGTATTTGGAAAATAGGCCAGTGGCTACTTTACAGCTTGGACCTTGATTGTTCTTACCTGTGAGCCTGAGCTGGTGTAACTCTCCTGCTGAACCTCTCTCCCTGGTCCAGCCCAAAGAATCTGCCATTCCTCCTCTCCTGGTGAGCAGGGCCATGAGTCTTCCTTTAGGATTGCTGCATCCCTCCATGGAATGGTCACCCGGGATCGCCCCGCTGGGCTTTGCACCATTTCAAGGACGTTTGTGCTCTCCATGCAGCTGCAGAATGGACTTGCACAGTTCCCAAAGCAGCCATCAGGGCATTCCTCCTCTGGGAAGTGTGAGGTTCTCTCCTGCACGAGTTCCAAGGCCTCCAGCTCCTGGCACAGACCTGACCCTAAGCTTGACGCCCCCTCCCTTTCTTTCCTTCTCTCCTGGAACCAAACTTGCATTTCAAAGATTGATTTTCATATCCAAGCAACTCTTTAGTGCTTATTGAGATCCTTTTTAGTTAGGACTGTTACAATTACTTTTTTTAGGCGTTCACACCAAAAGAAGCATCGCACCAAACGAATGTATAGCGACACTGTCAGCAAACCTTGCCTGTGGAAGGGGCACAGGTTACTGTGAGCTCTGCTCCAGTGGCAATTTTCCCAAAGGTTTGTGCACAGGATAGCCAGTGCACAAAGGAAGGAAAGGAACCATCCAAAGGAACCATCCTGGTTTTCTACTTTAATAATAAATACCATTTTTATTAACCAACAGAACAGCGGCGCTTCCAGCCGGTATTTCCATCCGACTGAGAGTCCTGGAGCTTTGTGGCTGGAGATCCTGCCTGGATCCCCCTCTCTGGGACAGCTCCTCCTTGGAAGGATGTGTGCTGGCTGTGGCAGGGCAGGGGGGCAATCCCCACCTCCCTGCACGGGGTGTTACATCCACGTGAATGTTCTCATGGTGGTTGTCGCCTCCATCCCCACATCCAGTGTAGCAAAAGGGTTTTTTTAAGGACCCCTTGCCCTAGATTTGAAGATCTTCAATGCAGATCCTCTTTGCAGCATGTGAACTTCGGTAAATGTAAATGCATTAAATTCTTACTGAATTTGGGTATAGTTTTATATCGTGCTCTGGGGAGAGGGAGGAAATTGGATCACGTTTTAAACAAAGCCCCACAAACCCAAGTGTCTCTGTTGCAGCAGGTAACAGAGGCCTGTAGAGATTTTTAATTTGCATATTTTTATCATGGCTTAATGAACTGTACACGAATGTGATTTGCTACCCAGCACTTCCCACGAGGCAGCACCAGTAAAATTACATTGCAAGGTACTGACTTCACCTTTTCTCATTTCACCTGTGTATACAGCAATTAGGTACCGCATAGGATAACTTTGATCTGGCTCTGATGCCGGTGTGAGGCATGCACAGCTCTTCCTAAGGTGTAACATTACTTTTCTGAAGCTTAAACTAGGGCAGACATCCCTGAGCCTGTGGAATTCGGGATTCATTCTGGCCATGCTCGCGTGGGTCGCTGACCTCTCCCTGAGCAGGAAAACCAGCAGGATTTGCTCCCTGCAGAAATCCTCCAGGCCAAAACCAAGGAATGCTGCTAATTTGTGATCATTTTAAGCAGTTGCTGTTCTGAAATATATTCCTGGAAGTCAGGGAGGTGTTGGCAAAGCCAGACCTGTTCAGCCTGGAATTGTTTTGTGTGGAGACGTGGAACCCACGGCCAGGGCTGGAATGAATGCTGAGGCTTTAAACCTGCTCACACATAACCCCAGACACTGATGTTGTGTGTGCTGTACATTTATAATATATCTTCAAAATAAAGTTTTTTGATTTATTAAAAGGTGTTCAGAACCATTATTTGCAGGAGCAGCAAAGGTTTGTGGATCCACGTTGTTCAGTGTTCCTTGTACCTGCAGGTTGCTGGAATTGTTTCTCAGAAAGTGGGGTGTGAGGGCTGGTCATACAGAGTTTGTGCAGGAAATCCTGGTTCAGCAGCTGTTCCTGCACCTGGAAGGTACTTCTCTATTTTTCAGGAAAAGTTGCACATGGGGAGATTGATTGCGAGGGCTTTGTGGAACACGATCTGGTGATCCCCTGGGATGTTCCGATGCCACTGAGGGTGGATTTATCTTGACAGTTGTTGACTGACAAATTGAAGTCTTTTCTTTCCCAACAAGGGAAGCCTCATTAAGGAAAACAGCTCCAGCAAGCAGCAGCTGGTGGGATGCAGCAACTTGCACGTGACGTAACCAAAATTCCCATCTGGCTGTCGTGGTGCCAGCGCTGCCCTGGGAGATTGGGAAGCACTTCCAAGCCTTGGCCTCCTCTGTGGGTACCTTGGAGGCAACTGATGGTGGTGTAAATGTGTGAGTTTATTTCTGTAAAGGAGAGACAATTTGTAGAGTTCATTTGGGGTTTTTTGGCAGTTGGGTTGTTTAATTTATTAGCATTTTCTTCCATGTTCAGGGCAAGAAACCTGCCAGCAGCCTGTTTATTTAGCAGTTACAGCAACTGCTGAGGAGTTCAGAGTAATTTTTATTGTGTCCCATGAGAGATGGAGGATTAGAGTGTGAGACATCAAAATGCTGCTTGCTCAGATCACATTGGTAAATGTGGTGGTGTTAATGCAGGTGATTGTGGTGTCAGGCCCTAACCCAGGTTTGCTGTAATGCACAGCTCAAGTAGCAGGACAGTTCAAAGGTTTGGCTGTCCACTAATTTACAATTAAAACAAAAAAAATTACCTTAAAGCAGCTTGGGATGTATCATTAGATAATGACACTCGTGAACCTAAACTGGTACAGCAGGTCTGGGCAGAAATCCACACCTTAAAAATGAAGAAGTGCTGCTGTGTGAGTGACAGGAGGGGCTGTAATTGGCGTGTGTTTGGCAGCTCCCGATGCGCCCTCGGAGCAGGGACGTGTCCCGGGGTGCTCCAGCAGGGATGAGCAGCAGCTCCAACCCGGGAGCCTCCTGCAGCAGGGCCCAAATCCATCACAAAGGGTGGGGAAGGGAAGCACAGGTTGCACTTGGCTGTGCAGAAGCAGCTTGGTGTTGGCAAGGTGAGCCAGTGCTGACAGCACGGCGGTGTGGCAGGAGTGGTTCCCAGCGCTCCGTGGGCACTTTGCCCGTGCCATCCCAGGGATGGGTTGGGTTTTCTCCTTCCCTGTGTTCACTCTCTCCCATGAATTCGTGGTCATGGTCACACTGCCCCATAAAGGAGCAGAATATTGTACATTACCCATCAGCTTCTCTGGATCTCCTCCTGGAGAGGGTTCCAGCCACTGCCCAGAGCAGCTGTGGCTGCCCCATCCCTGCAAGTGTTCAAGGCAAGGTTGGACGGGGCTTGGAACAACCTGGTCTGGTGGCAGGGAGTGGAACAGGCTGGTCTGTAAGGTCCCTTCCAATCCAATCCATGCTGTGACTGTGAAACAGATGGAAGCAGCAGATGCTTCCCCTGGGAGCTCCTGTGCCCTGACAGCCCGGTGAGCTCAGACCAGGCTGCCATCCCCTTGGTGACAATCCTGCCATGTGCTCTCTGCTTGATCATGCCTTTCTTTAAAATTGATTTTATTATTAACTGCCCAAAGGAAGCAGCTGCTCTGGAAGCTGCTGGGGATGATTCGATGTAGAAAAATTTGGTTTGGAGCAGAATTAAGGGAGAAATTACTTTCTCCTGTAATTCAAAAGCTTTCACTTCAACTGTAGGAGTTGTGAGCTGGATGTTGGTCCTGGAAAATGGCTGGAAGGAGGGCAGGGCTGCAGTGTACGTGTGTGAGCTCAGTCCGAGTGCCAGGGAGTGTGACCTGAGCTGGGGCACAGCCCGAGCCCTGTGGATCCGGTGTCACCAGGAATCCGGGCACTGCTGGGGCTGGGGGAGGGACTCCCGTAACTCGAGATGTGCTGGACCAGACCCCGCTGGACTGAAATAAACCTGGAGAGGTGACCAGCTCTGTAAGCCAGGGCTGTGGTTCAGATGCCTGGCAGAACAGCTGGTGCCCAAATAAAAGGCCTGAGTTCAGAGCTGTGATGCCAGAGTGGCTCCAGGAGCACATCCAGCTGTGGGCTGCAGGTGGGATGCAAACCCCACGTGGTGAGGTTCTGCACCAACCCTGCACCCCGGGATGCAGCACTGCAGCTTCCCCAGTGTCGTAGGGAGAGTGCCAGCTCTCCAACAGGTTTTGTTACCCATCCATCAGCAGTTGCATAAGGAGCTCTCCCACTGTGGGAAGCAGCGAGTGGAGCAGGAGCTGGTTCCAGCTCGGGGTGCACGATGGCCTCACTCCTAATCCCTGGTGAGGGCTGCTGGAGCCTCTTGGGGCTGTGCAGGTGTGTGGCTGCTGCTGCACCCCGAGACTGAATTATTCATGGCAGACTCGCTGTGTTTATGCATGATGTGGTTTCTTGGCTTTTATGAGCCATAGCTTGGGCATAAACCACATTCATGTAGCTGTGAACCTTTTTGTCCTCTGAGGAAGAGCTGCTCTCCAGGGAATTTATGCCCAGGAGCCCCGTACCCACAGCAGCTCCCACGTGCCCCAAGTTTGGGTGAATTATTTATTGAGCTCCTCCTCAATGTGGCTGTGCAGGACAACCCCTGGAACTGTGAAGCCCCAGGGCTGTGCTGACCCTGCTGCTTCAGCCACGCACAGCCTCAGCCCCTTCCCACTGTGCAAGGCTTGGAGAGGAGTTTTGAACAAATATCTGGGTTTCTTGGCACGTGGGATTAGATTTTTCACTCTGTCCCCATGGCTTAGGTGGGGTGAGGTGCTGTAAGCTGCTGGACACCCAGAAGCCCCACAGAGCTCCTCCATGAAGTGTGCAAGAGAAGGGAACAGTTCAGACCTTCAAACTCATCCTTCAGAGGACACCAGCCGGCTGTTGCCATGCTGTTTCATTGGTGTTGCAGGATCCCTGCTCCATCTGTGTTTTCCCCTACACAGGAGCTGGTTGCCAGGCTGCCTGGGATGAATCACGGGGTGCTCTCTGCCTGTACCCCCTACTCCTGGCTTCCTCACAGACAGGCACTTAACTCCCCTGCTCCCACACATTGGGAACATTCACCAAAAAAAGAAAAACTGCACAATCCCCCCCTGAAATCTGTGCTTTGGTCTCCAGTGAACCTTCCCCATCCCTCCTCTCCCCTTTCCTGTCAGCAAAAAGCAGCAGCCCACTCCTCCTGCCAGCCCTTGTCCCCACTGCAGCAGCCCCGTGCCTGGTGCAGCCCAATCCATAAGTGGTTTGAAGTATTTCCATCCAGCCCAGGTGTCTGGAAGTAGGACAGAGCCCTTCCCGCTGGAGCCCTGGTGGTGCAGCTCTGGCAGCCACGGGCTTCCCTGGTGCCGTCACTTCCCGGGCCGAGCAGTGGCTCAGATTCCCATGGGTTACCGTGGGCTGTATTTATAGTGTGCTGGGCTAAAAATAAAAGCCCCAAGTGTTGGGTTCCCTGATCCCAGCCTCGTGGAAGGAGGGATACCCAGGAGCCCCCAGGAGGGGTCTGGTGGGGGGTGTTGCCTGGGGATGTGATGCCTTGGGGGCTGCGCCCATGGAGGGCTGGTCAAAGTTTATTTTTTGGAGATGGTGTAGCTGCTGCATCACTGGCCGCTCTTGCTCAGCACAGAGCCTCGTGCAGGACTCTCATCCCACTAAAAATACTTTCTCTATGTCATCAGGCTCAGTCTAACAGAGCCTGTGAGTGGAGGGGAAGGAGCCATCAGTGCTCCTGGCTGTGGCTACCAGACGGCACGTGAGGAAGCCCCTCACGGCCCAGCTGTGAGAAAATGTGTTGGCAAATCCCTCTGAAAAACGTCTGTATGTGCAGCATTGGCTTGTGCTGGTCCTGAACCCCCTGTGTGTGTGCCCAGCAAACATTCCTGCCTGCTCCTGACTGGTTTCCAAGCGAGGTCCCTTTTCAGCTCCCACCATGCTGGGCACTGCAGGGCAGTGTTCCGGAGGGAGGATGTGCAGGAGAAACGTGCCTGAGCATGAGGGGCCCCATGCACCCCTCTAAGGAGAGACCTTCACCCATTCCTGGTGCCGAGGGAAGCCAAGGTAAGTAATTTCTCAACTGTTTCCTTAATCTGGGGTTTTGAGGACAGAACTGAAGTCTATGGGCAGTACAGGGGAGTGGGATCTCATCTGTCCCTCTGGCTCTGTCTCAGTCCCGCCACGCCACCAGCACTGGGCAGCTTTCAGAGCCGATGGGCTCCAACATCTTCCTCCCTCCTGGCTCTCCTGCAAAAAAAAAAAGAAAAAAGCCAAGATCCCGGCGTGGCACTGCCTTGCGGGGCTGCATCGGAAAGCTTTCCGTGCACAAAACCTTGCCGCTTGAACCAAAACCAAAGCGGGAATATCTGCTCCCGGCATCGCCCCGCAGCCCCCGGCCCCCTCCTCCGCATCTCTGATGTCACTCGGAAGGAGCGTGAGTCACCGGCAGTTGCCGTGGTGATGCCGGCGATGCCGGGGAGCGCCGCGCTGCCCCGCTGCCCCCAGCCCTTCCCGGGGAGCGCAGGGCACCGAGCCCCCCGGTGCTGAGCCCCGGGACGTGCCATGGGCTCCCATGCCACGGGCAGCTGCCCAGAGCCCCCGGCGACCCCCGAGGCTGCGAGGATGTCGGCGGCGGCCGGCGGTAAGTCGGTGCTGTCGGGGATTCAGGGGGTCAGGGGCATTTTGAGCGGCCGGGGGTCTCGGAGCAGACGTGTGTCCGCCCAGCCGGACTGACAGCGGCATTCAGTGCTCCAGCCCCACGGATCTGGGCGTTCTTTGCAGCACCTCCTTCTCCACGGGCTCCTGGCTGCCCTGGGGGTCTCGTCACCCCTGTTCCCAGGGCCAGCTGAGGGGTTCTCAGCCGGTTCCGAACGCGGGGAGGGAATGGAGCCTGCTGGGCAGGCAGCGGCCTTGGCACGCGTGGGGAGCGGGCTGGGATGGCAGCACCCACACCCGATGGCCCAAGCGAGCAGCGCTGTGAATGGGGACAGAGGGACCACCCCGTCACGGCAGGATGGGACCATCACGAGCCATGTTGTGGTTCATCCCCAGCTACTGCTCACGGTGTCGTGGTCACTGTCCTCACCCAGACCCGTCCTGGTGTGGGGCTGTGTCCTGCCCACGTCTCTGCCAAGCTCGGCAGGTGCCAAAGCCGTTGGAAGGGATTGTGGGGGGAATCTGGGGATGGGCACCCCAGGGGGACACACCGTGTGCCCCTTTGGCATCCCTGCCAGGAGTGTGGGCACCAGGCTGGCCACTGCCCACCCCTGATCCTGGGGCTCTGCTCTGAGGTCCATCAGCCAGAGCTCACTGCTGGTGGATCAGAGGCTCTGGCACGGTTTGGTTTCCTGCTTGGTGTCTCAGTTTTACAGTAACCAAGTTCTTGCTGTAAATAAGACCTGGATGAGCAGGATGGAGATGTTTCAATTCCTCTGACTAATTTGTACATTCCCATATTTCTCTGGCTGCAGGTTTAAGAGTGCTGGAGCATGTGCAAGCTGGCTGGGGCCCAAGCGGGTGAGGAGGGCAGTGTTTGCCTTGGCCCCTCCCTGCAGGCAGGGCAGGAGGGGACAGGGCTGCCAGGTGAAGGCTTTGGCTGTGGCACAGAGCTGGCAGCAAGGGGAACTGGGAGATGCATCCCACCAGAAGAGCAGGAGCTAAAAATACTGAATGGCAATGAGGCAAAATGCAGTGGGAAGCCACTGCCCACCCCCGCCAGACCCTGCTGTGGGGGAATTAGAGGAGCTTTAATTTGCTTTTGAGGCAGTTTTTGCTGCACTGAAGCACAACAAAATCACCCAGAGCAAGTTTCTGTGCTGGCCACTTAGCCCAGGGCTGAAGGTTTATGTTTGTGGAGGACAAAGCCTTAAAATCCAGAAATTACAGCCCTGTCCTCAAAATATCCTCTGTGTTGCAAGACCACAGCTCAAATCTGCCCTAGGGAATGGGAAGTGCTGGGTCAGGTGCATCCCTCCTGTGGCTGGGTTGGATTTTCCAGGACCTGGCAGGCAGTGTTTGCCTTTGTGCATCCCCTAGGGGACCTGGAACAAGGCAGCCACAGATTTGTTCCCTCCCTCTGTGCAATGGATGTTGAACATTTTGGTGAAATCACCATGTTGTAACAGCTTTTTGGAAAGGGTTGGCTGTGAATCCCCAAAGGTAATGCTTAGCAGGGGATCAGGATGTTGTTTTTGAGGATAACCACGTGCCAGTTCATGGCAAGAGGAGGGCTCTGTGCCATGCTGATGGATGCCAGGCTATTCCTGTGCCAGGGATTTGCAATGCTCTGCAATCCCAACAGCATTTATTGGGATGATGATGCTGAGTATGTTCCATCTTGCTCTGGGCTCTTGCACCTTGCACAGCCAGGAGCAGGGGAAGATGTTGCATTTTGGAATACAATTAGATTTTTTTTTTTGTTCATTTCTCCTGCCTTCCGCTTACTCATTGATTTCCTGCAATGCTTAAATGGTGAAAAAGTTGCAGATAAGTAATTCTGTCTTGCATAGTTGTACAGTTGTGGTAAATATAGTTTTACTTGAAGTGTCCTTAGGAAAAAAATGCATTTTAGAAAGAAATCATCTGGGAAAAGAAAATCAACAGTCCCCATCGAAACTGATCTGTTTGAGCACTACTCAAATGTGGTTGCTAAAAATGGTTTAATGAATATAAAGATACATAGAAAGATAGAGACATCTCATTTGCTCATTAATTAGATCCTGACAACACTCAAAACCCTTTAAGCGCTCACCCAGCTCATCCCTGGGGTCTCCCTTCTTGGGGTTGCCTGAGGAATGACAAGGCATGGTGAGATGAGACTCCCAGGAGAACCTGCTGGGCTATAAATGCTATTGACCTGTTATGCTCCTAAACATAGTCCAGGGACTTTAAAAATAAATAATCTTATGGATAAAAATATCTCACAGGCAAAACCCCCTCCTATTATTGATGCAGGCACTTAGAACCCACCAGCAGCACTTCCAGAGCTGTAATTGCTGGAGGCACCTGGAGGCCTGGGGATGGAGCATCCCGCTCCTCACAGCAGGGGAAGGGAGCTCTGGCTCCCAGCAAGGAAGGCAGGCAGGGTGAGCTGTCACCCCTCCCTCGGCCAGCTCTTCCCCCTGGCAATAACAGAGTCATTAATTAATGTTTGCACAGCACTTTGAAGATAAGTGCTGAACACAAGAATTCCTTTAAATGTGATGGGGCTTGTCCCTGGCTGGGGGAAGCCCCTGTCTGTGAGGAGCGGAGCTGTCTGTGCTCCCTGCTCATCCCATTTCTTGGGTTTGATACACATCAAACACTCCAAGCAGCGGAAAAAGAAATAAATATGAATAACTTGTTGCATTCATCAGCATAACAGCTGAGTTGCATATACATTACCTTTGAAATAACACAAAAGCATGAATGAAACGGAGTCCTGCTCCCTGCACTTCATTTGTTTTCTTTATTTACATGAAAAATGTTGCTTGTTGCCTGTGGTTCCCTGATGCACGAGGCCTTGCCACTGCATATTCCTGCCGAGCCACAGAAGTGGAGATAAGGAGTTGCTGACAGCGGCGCTGTGCCTCAGAATCTGTTCCCGTGCTGCTGGGAACGGCACTGAAGTGACGGTTCCATTACTAAGAATAATATCCTGCTCTCTGCTCCTCGAGGCTGGCTCCGTGATGGGCTGTCACAGGAAACTATTTTGTACAAGGCAGGAAAAGATATTTGGAGCTGTCGGAGCAGCAGGAGCATGAGGAGGCTGCCAGCCCCCCACTCCCCCTTGTGTGATGGGACTCAGGCTCCAGTCAGTCAGGAGATATTTCAAGTGTCTTCTTGACCACATCTCCTTTTCCTTCTGGAATTTCCAGTAAGATGTATGTACCTTTTGTTTTGCTCCCTGCAGTATGGGCATGTGTTTAGGATACTGAATCCAGTGGGTACAGAGGAGACAGATCCCTCTGCCCCCCAGGCAGTGCCAGCGTTGGCCCCACGCTGTGACCTCGGGGTGTGCCCAGGCTCTAAGTCAATCCTGGCTGGGGATATTAAGTGCTCAGCACCGGGGCAAATGAGGCCCTGCAGAACTAAGCACAGGGAAGCAGCTACAGCAGGGTTCAAAATTAGTCCAGGCTGAAAATAGGGCCCTGAGGAGAGAGCTGCAAGCAGCCAGGGTTGTGAGTGTGCCTGAGCTGCTCGCTGCTCTGCTGGGGCCATCTCCAGCACTCGTGGCTGTCGTGGAAATTTTGCAAGGATAAGAGATAAAAATGTTCATTCATTTGAGTGTTTTCTCTCACTGCTCTGTAGAACACAGGCAGCAGCTGTTGGGCAGGACTGAAGGCAAAAAATCTCTTCCCAGACAGAGCCACCTGCCTTTATTGGCTGCTGAGGACAAGCTGTGGCTGCCCATCCTTGGAAATGTTCCAGGCCAGGTTGGATGGGGCGTGGAGAAACTTGGGATAGCAGAAGGTGTCCTTCCCACTGCAGGGGTGTGGGACAAAATGACCTTCCAGGTCCTTTTAAACCAAAACCGTTCCAGGAATGGAAGCTCTTCCTCTACATACCCAGGACAAACTTTAGCCTGTAAGTTCCAGGCCACAGCACTTTTATATTTTTACAGAAGATACTTTTTTTTACAACATTAATTTAGATCTGCTGTCCTTGGGGACATCAGATATTCTGGGAACTAATACTCTTATTCTATTCATAGTCTCCCAATATCGATAATTAAAACAAGGTGGAAGAAACCAAAATCCCAGGCTTTTATCCAGTATGGCAGAAAACAAGGACGTGAGTCCAGCTTTTCTACCTGCAATGAGTGTCATGTGTGAATATGGTGACTTCTCAAAGGAATTGCCTGCTAGTAATTAACCTCAGAGCTCTGCTGGAAGACAAGTTGTGTCAGTTCACGTGTACACCCACTCTCAGTGCGTGAGGAATCCAGGAGACTAATAGGAAAATTATTTCATGTAGAAAAACAATGTATTACCATTTTCCAGAAGAAAAGCCTTGGAGCATGTTTAGTAGTGGAGCACAGAAAGAAACAAGCAGCACGCAAATTACAGATGAATTTGTTGCTGCTGAATATGGGAGAGTCATTTATTTTCTCACGGAAAAGGCAAACACACTTAGCAATCCACTGGTGACCCTCCCACTTCAAATGCAGGCTTTTTATCTCCAGGACAAGTTTGAGGACGCTGGTGTGGGATGATGCCGAGTTCTCGACAAACCACTTCATCATCACCCACAATTTCCCCAAAACACCAATTTCAGCTTCCACTTAAGGACATGCAAATGCCCTCAATAGCAGAGTTTCAGGGGATTACCATAGAGGAAGAAGTGGCAGCACATTCCACACCAGACTGGAAGAGCTGCAGAGAGGAGAAAAAGGGGCAGAGCAAGAGGTAATTCCAAGGTCAGGACGCTACGTGCAGCAGAGGCCTGGGAAAGGAGAGCACTCCCCTTGATGCTTTTTCATTTTTCTATTCCAAGAGTTTCAGAAGTTGAGGTGATACTGCCCTGGTTTTGTGGGGGTTTTCTGCCACCTTCTTAGAGCATATTTTTATTCCTGATAAGTTTAACAATTGGATCCATTCATTACCTCATGGATAAATATGTCAGAGGAAGATATAGGTCAGTTTTCTCACCCTCAACACAGGTCACCTGCTCCAGGAGTCCAAGGGCTGCTCTGTTCCTGCGGTGGGTCTATTGCCCAATCCGCCAGGAAAATGAAAACATTCTTCTCAAATATAAGGGGATTTGGATTCAGCCTTAATGCTAAATCTACAAACAAGAGCAGCTTGTTCTTATGATAACACCCCAAATCGAGAGCCTGTAACCACTGTGTTGAAAACCAAACTCTTCGAACAGAGATTATTAAACAACCAGCAAGTTGTTTGCAAAGACAATTTAATTGCACACAATTCTGCAATATGGGAGAGTGATAGAGGCTGGAATAACCTTTGGACACCAGATTGTATTTCCTGGTGACACAAACAAAGAATGCCCTCCCCCTGCACTTTGAGAAGACACAGGGAAATAAAGGTTAAATCTTAAGACATACCCAAATGAATCTTTAATGATTCTGAAACATTCATATAATCTACCAGTTACATGCAGCAGGAAAATAATTTATGAGAATCATAACAAAATTAGGTAGAATAAGGTCAGTCTGCTATCGCTGTTGTGCAGCTAAACTTATAATCATGGTTTCAGCAGATGGATATGAAGATAATTCATCTGGCCAGCACAGGCATTAAAGGCTCAAAGCTCAATCATGCAGCTTCACTTTTCAGACGAGCCCTAAAACTCACTTGTCAAGTGAGCTAATCTGCAGGATCTGGTTTTGATCACGAGCCTGGTACACAGCGGTGGCCAAAACTGCACAGAGATTTGGGCACCACAAGATAAGCAGGATCTAAAGCTGTCAGAGAGCATCCAGAGGAGGCCGTGAGGATGGTTGGGTGTCTGTGCAGGGACATGGGCTGGACTCAGTGATCCCTGTGGGTTCCTTCCAGCTCAGGATATTCCATGATTCTATTCTAGGACTCCGGCTGGGAGACAAGAGCATGTCTAACAGCAAAAAAACTCCACATCTTGAAACCATCACACAATTCTTGCTGTTGTTACAGATCATGACATAAAGCAGGGAAAGAAATTTTCTTTTTGCCAAGAAACATAAGATGCGTAAGTCAGGCTTTGGCCTGAAAAACTGTCCAACATCCTTTGACGGTGAGCAGGGAGTAACTCAGCAAACCTTTAAGGACATTATTTGTAATACCATGAAGAAAAGTATTGCTGATACTTTTTGATACAAACCCAATGTTTTATTGAGCTGTGCTGACAGCAGAGAGAAATTTCAACCCTTCCCGCACTTAAGAAAACGACTGCTTTGGTACAGAGGAATCTATCATGCACTAAAGGTTCCCAGAGCTGGTGGTTTTTGTGGAGAGGCAGTTTATTTGGCATTTCTGTGTTTCCCTGCATCCAAAGGGAAGGCTGGGTGAAGATGCCGAGGGGGTGAGGACGGGATGGGGGTGCAGCAGCCCCAATTCCACCTCCTGCCCAGGAGCTGATTCTCCAAACCCCTCCAGACCCCACATTTTCCCCGGGGCTGTGGGTTGGCAGGGCCAGGACCTGCCTGACGGGTCACTGGAGTGGGGACACAGCTCAAGTCACCCTTGTTCACCCCATTTTTAACCAAAGAGGCTCCTTCTCCATCATGACTCCCACAGTCATGAGAGCTGTGGTCCCGGGGCAGCCCTGGTCACCACCTGCCCCTCAAGATGGGGTAGGGGATGTGGTGGCAGAGCTGTGAGGGCAGGAGAACCATGATGGTTGTGGGTCCGTGAGGGGCTGTGGGTCCATGAGGGACCGTGGGTCCATGAGGGGC
>QUSF01000027.1:65155-96865 GCA_003676055.1 Chloebia gouldiae | reverse complement strand
CCGCCGCCGCCTCCTCCGCCCGGGCGGGGCGGGGATGCGGGGAGGGGGCGCCGCCGGCCCCCGCTCGGCTCGGCCCGGCCATGGGCGTGCGGGCGCGGAGCCTCTGCTGCTTCTCGGGGGCTCGGCGGGGGAAGGAGCCGCAGGTGCTGCCCTGGCGCTGCCCTGGCGCTGCCGCGGCCCCGCGGGCGGGGAGGGGCGGCGGTACCTGCCCGCATTGTTCCCGAGAGCCCCATCCTCCCTTTATCCCGTCGGCAGGTGACGGGGCTGCGCCTGTCTCCGCTGCCGAGCCAGGCCCTGCCCTTGACAATAAGGGATGCTCGCCCCGGGCTCCGATGCCTTTTGATTCCCGAATGGCTACATCAGCCCTCCCGATGGAAATCCCGAAGGATGCCGGGCCTGTTGTGTGCAGCCCGGCCAGCCCCTCTCCTGTGTGTGCCTTTAGAATCGTCGGCTCGTGTGAAAGTCTCTGCCTTTTGTTTTTGTTTTAGATGGTGGATGTTGATGTTTGTGCGGGTGGAGATAGTACCAGAAGAAAAATGGATGCTCTGACAGATAGTGCAGTTGAGATTGTCCCTTTGGAGCTCTATGATTCAGCCAGAGCAAAAATAGCTGCTAATCTACAATGGATCTGTGCTAAAGCCTACGGAATAGGTAAGATCACCTCTATCAAGAAGTCATTCTTGATTTTGTTCTTGCTTTTTCTGTCTCCCCTGCTGTTTCAGGAGTAATTAAATTTGGCTTTGTTTTAAATATCAATAATATGGCAGCCTGTTCTCTTGTAATACTGTATCTTTGCTGGTACCTTAAACAGGAATAACGGGACTGTATGAGATGCCCTGAATCAGCAACCCTAATGGTGAAGGCTCCCAGATGGTGCTTGGCAAGAATTGCCTGCCTCAAAATGTTTAAATCCTTGCTTTAGCTAAGCAGACTTTGTTCCACAGAGCTTTATGTCACTGCTTGCAGGCCCCAAGTCCCTCCAGGCTTTAGGTTCTTCTTGTCTGCTCATCTTGGCCAACAGATGCTGGCACCTTGACACCCTTTGTATGCTCAGTTGGAACTTCTTTTTGTATCAGATTATGGTTTTACGTTCAAAATGTTCTAAAAAAATAATCCATTTATGTTCAGCAACCTTTTTCTTTTATGGAAATGAATGTTGAATGGGCAGGTGTAGTTTGGGCGCTGTGACATTAAAGAGCAGGTTGCAGGGGATAGAGGAGTTCTTCCTTCCCTCACACTGTCACAAACTTTTACTGTCAAATGTGGAAAAAGAAATATTCTTGGAGTATATTTGTACAGTGTTTTCCTGGCAGCTGTTGAAATATGCTTTTTTGTTTTGAACTAGATCTGTCTCGATGTACAAGATGCATCTTGAGTTTAAGTAGCTTCATTATGAAGAAACAGGATGCAATACTAGTGGGTCTGTTTTATCCAGAACAAAAGCTATAATAAAAACATATATAGAGTCTTGTTTTGGAAAATGAGGTGGCCCTGTTAATCTAAGTCTAATTCTCCAAACTCATAATATGCTTAATGGATTAGCACTGGCTTACTTGGTGACAAGGCTGAAGAAAAGTGGTCCATTCCTGCCATTAAATATTAATCCTTGCTGGAATATTTTTTTATAAATTATTTTTCTTCTTAAACATTTCCAGCCCTGTCAGTGTCTCCCTCATCTTGGCGACTGTGGGCACAAAAAATCACGGGGTTTACAGTGTTTAATGTATTTTGTTACAAGCAATAAGAGGCCAGAAAAGCAAAAGAGGCCAAGGATCAGATGACGTCTGAAAATGTGGGAATTTGGGGAGGGAACATTGATAACTTGAAAGAACAGGCACTTCCTGATGTAAATATTTCTCAGTTACTGGAATTGTTTGTAACGTTTCCTGAAACTTTTTAGCCATGCATGATAAAACAGTTACTCCAGACCTGGGGATGCACTATTTATGTTGTGACTTTGTTTCGGAGGAAAGCTGATCCTAAATGGGAAGGGACTGGCAGGGATCCTGCGCTGCAGAGAGGGCTCGGTGGCCTCGTGCTGCTGGGTGGTGTCTGCTCCAGCACTCAGAGTTGTGTCTGAACCTCTTGGACCACTTAATTGCTTCATGGCAAGTCTGTTTATGCTCCTGACAACACAGGTTGTAAAAGTATTTGGCTTTCCTGTGACTAAAAGCTAAAAAGAATCATCTATTCCCATGGCAGAACTGGGATCTCTGGCTGCAGCATCCTCTGCCAGTTGTTCTCCTTGCATTTCTTCAGATTACAAAGAAACAACATTTAAATGCCACAAACAATAGGGAAAAGTAATTTTTTCCCCAGTGAGTGAGGATTGGTGTCCGTGTGTGTTTTAGCAGGCCTGTGGAAATGTAGTTTGATTTTTGAAATGGCTCCTGCAAGTCTCTGTCACATGTTAGCCATTACTGCTGGAATAGCATTGCACAATCCCTAGAAATTTATAAGCTTCTTTAATTCATAGAGAGATGGGTTTAAGAAGGTTTCATGTGTGATTAAAATTATGAATAATACTTGAATTTAACACATTACTTATCATCTCTCAGGGTGTTTTAGTTTTAAGACATTGGATGCTGTTCAGTGAGTCTTGAGCAGCTACAATCAATTGTGATTTTATTATTTAAAATCTCACTATGCAGATTAAAGGGTTTGAGGACTTTTTATTATTTTAGACTTGTTTCTGGTTAATTTGGTAAAAAAAAAAGCTTATCTGTTTGTAACATTAAAACACTTCTGTTCTGAAGTAAATTTTACCAGGTTTCCATAACTGCCTTCACGTGAATGAATATTTTTCTGAAATGTTAGATTTGGATTTGATTTATGAATTGGCATAATTTTATGCCTTAATCCTTCAAATTCTGCTGCATTTCATTTTCATCTGGGTGAGGCTGAGCTGATGGTGAAAGGGTCAAGAACAGGAATTTGATGCTGGTGTAGACTGTTCCTGAAAGCCATTCATCACTGCAGGTTCTACCTGCAAATGTGTTTTCTCTTTGCTGTGAAAGGATATTTGATTTCTCAGCTTCTAAGATATCATTTGAATAGGAAAATTCTTCATTCTTTGGGTTTTTTTTCCTCAAGGACAAATCACTGGGAGCATGCATGGCAAATACTTTGAAGTCCTAGTTTGGGCTTTGTTTTATTTGATAATACAAGATCATGCAGTCCTCCTTTTTTTTTTTTTGTTTTTTTTTCACCTTCTGGCCATGAAAAGAGAATTTTGGTAGCCAAACAACTGAGCAGCTACACAAACACTGTGAGCCAGCTCCTGTTCTTGCACAGGAGCTGGGCTGGATGGTTTGTTCCTGGAAACTGCAGCTCCTGGCTGTGGTGGAAGCCTGGCTGGCACAGATGGGCTCCAGAGGGAGGTCCTACAACTGTTTGTCTGAATTCCAGAAAGCAGAAGGAAAGGATGTCATGAAGGAAGGTCTTTCCCCATTTGCTGTCATCCATCTCCCCAAACAAATCTGGGAATACTGACATGGATCACTCTCACTCTGAGCACATCTGGAAACCTTCTGCACCCTGGAAAGGTTCTTAGACAGTGGTTTGAGGAAAATGGAGTTTAATTAGACCAGAATTAGTTTTTTTCATCCTCAAACTTTGATGAGAACCAAACAACCACTTCAGGGAATTCTAATTCCTGATGTTTAAAGGGTTGAGGAGCAAAGCTGTAACTGAGTGTGGGGAGCTTCAGCTGACAGAGGGTGAGCGTGGGAGGGCTGGGGAGCCTTGGCAAGCCCTGCACGGGGAGATCACTTTTCCACAGTGGTTGGAATGATCCAGATTGCCAGGCAGGAATGAGGCCATGCAGAGCAGTGGGAAGTGGAGCTGGCCCTTCATCCCCACTGGCCCCTGCAGCTCTGAGCAGCAACAGTTGGAAAGAACAAATTCAGGATGGTTTTATTTGGGACCACTTGGGAAAATAGACAATGACAATGAAAAATCCAGATTTCTCAGCAGATTTTGTGTGGCACTAACTTATGTGTGGAAATTATGTTTTCCATCATCATGGCTGTAATATTAAAATTTAGGTACTGAAGGATATGGAAGTGTCTCAGTGTTGCAGCTTGCTGTGAGCAGTGGGTTCTTTCCAACCCTTTCCATAGCAAATAATGTTGGTTCTGTAAGACAGTGTGCAAAATTCAGATTTTCCAAAAGGGACCTGATGGGTTTTACTTATTTATCAGGGCTGAGAGCTTTACATAGTTTCCAGACTTAATGCTGACAGTAGCCTGAAACCTTTGGCAAGATGCAGGCAGGAAAGCCAAGGTCTGATGGAATGCATTGGAGGGGAAATGCAAGTTTGGTTTTTTTGGTCTTTGAATACTTAGAACTTGATTGCTAAATAAGGTTTTACAGTGCTGTAATAGCTCCATAGCTCCCTACAGCTACCAGTTGGTAGAAGCAGTGTGAGGATGTTTCCTGGGCTAAATTCCCTAAATCCCTGGATTCCCTGCTTGTCTTATGTCAGCTTTCTTCTCAGGCTGGTAGTAAAAATCCTTTTAAGAAAGCTGTTGTGTTTAGCAAATATTAACAGTTCAACATTTGTTTCTTGAATAGCACCTGTTTCATAAACACTGAGTATTATTGTGTGAAGTTTACAGGGATGAAGGATTCCATAATTATTATTTTGTCTCTTCTGCTTTATCCAGGATTGTGGTTTTATCCTTGATCAAAAGATATGGTAATAAATGCAGAGACTCTCCCAGCAGTTTGCAAAGCCTTTAGCTTGGGGTTTTCCTGCCTGTTGTATGTAAATTTTCATGTGTCCTATTACAGATCACTTACAGGCTTTAGAATTCAGTGCTGTAATGAGAACCAACACAAAATGTTTATATTCTGGTGGTCTTAGTGCTGAGAAGGTGGAGTTGGTGCTCAGCTTGGATATTCACCAGTGCTGAATAATTCTGGGAGCAGATACTGATACTAATGAAATCCTCCTCAGAATCTGAATAAGCTTCGTGCTGTTTACCAGGACAGCTTGGCTCCCTTTCCATGTGAAACCAGTTCTTCATGCTTCTGCAGGTAAAATAACATCTGGGGTGGATCCACCCTGTCAGTTTAAGGGATAAGTCAAATTTGTTCAGATTGTTGTATTTTTCTTTATCAGGTCATAATCAAGTGGTTGTCTTTGAACAGGTTTTTGTAAGTGAGATGATAAAGAAATGCTCCCTCCTCTGAAGCAAGGAGAGTCTGGCAATAATTGTCTCTCTGACAGTTGTTGCAAGTTAAGTTATTTTTGTAATCCTCTCAAGGATTTTTTATACTTGAAGATTTATACTCAGAACTGACAGTTTTTGAGATATTAGAACTTATTCATACCATGGAACAGATCAAAATAATGGCTGAATTAAAAAATTATATTGGACACTTCTTTATAAGCAAAAAAATAAGAACAAGATTTAATTTGGTTTTCTTTAGTGTGATTTGTTAAACTTCTCGAGCAGAAATTTTTGTAGCTACAGCTTAGGTGTTAATTTCTCAGAAGTTAATTTTTCATATTGATTTTCTCCAAAATCCAGGGCATAAATGTGTAAAAACTCAACTTTTAATGAACAGAACTTCTCTAACCTCCAAGTTCAGCGATAGGTCATGGAATGAAGGTGTTGGAAAAGATGCTGATAGAAACTGGGGCTTGGAAAGCCTAGGACATTTTCTTCCAAAAGAGCATTGGCACATTCTGTAGTGAGACAAGCACAAAGCCTGTGCCACCTTTGGTTTGTCTGATCCATAAAAACTGGAGAGAAAAGGTGTCCATGATAGCAGGGGCTGCTTGTGTGTCCATGGTGTGTGATTTAAATTAGCCCCGGGTAAATCTGATGGGGTGGAATTGTCTAAAAGTGACAAGAGTATTCCTGGGATTTCTGGCAGTGTGGGAATTTTGCCATTTTTAAGGGGGTTGGACAAGGAGCAGCCCTGGGTGCTGCAGGTAAGGATAATTAACAGGTGTGAAAGGTAAGATCAGTGGCTTCAGTTGCACTTTCAGATGCAGATTTCAAATATTGAAGACACCTCTCAATTAAAGCCCTTTTTTGTCTGTTCTGTGTTACCCCATTTGAGACAACTGCATTGAGTACACAACATCAATTCTATTTGGAAGTTTCCCAGCTCAGAATTATACACTTACTGAGCATCCTGTTTACATTGCAAGTTTTCCTGCCATTTATTTCTCATTTATTTGTGCCTCCTATCACGTCCAGCATGAAATAAATTTGTATGAAATAGTAAAGTTAGTATTGTCACTCTTGAGCTTTGATGTTATTTTTATATCTTAATTTTTTATAGATCTTCAGGACATAAATGACCTACAAGACTGTTCCTGTGTGTGACAGAAGTGTTCCATGTACTAATGTAAAAAATAAACCTGGGCAATGTGTACAGTGAAATAAATTGCAATTATGTGAGGATTAATGTTGATGAATAACTTCCTATGATAGTAGGAAGTCAAATTATTAATCCTGGTACTAAAAGTTATTCCCACCCAGCCCTAGCCTTAATCCTGGTCAATCCAATCCATTCAATCCTTAAACAATTATATGGAGATCAGAAACATGAAATTGGAGGTTTCTTCAGTAAAAAGAAAAAAAGATTTCAGGTTTCTTGACTGGACTTTCAGATCGAATGACACAATACAAGTTGGGGTTTTTTTTCTTCATTTTGTTTGTGTGTTTTGGGTTGTTTGTTTGGGTTGTTTTTTTTTCAACATATTGATTTCTGTGACATGGAATCTCCTCACTGAGGACTAGATCCATTTAGTGCTAGAAAAGGCTTTTAAAACTCATTGAAATGGAGCTGGTTTAATCAGAAGTTGATGTGGGAGGTCTGCCTGCCCCTGTCACGGGGGCTCAGCTCCCATGGCCTCTCCTGTGTTAGCAATGTGTGTAAAGAGCCCAGTCCTATGGATTGCTTCCCTCCTGGGCGTGTTAGTGTTGCAGAGAAACCTTCTTCCTTGCTATAAAATATCACAGTCTCTCTACCTTGTGGAGAAGGGAAAATCCCCAGGAAAATCCAGACTGAGGGGCAGGAGGTGTCTTGGAGGGATTTCAGTGCTCTTTGTCCACCCTTCCAGCCCAGTTCCAGGCAGTCACCTCAGTTCCTGAGCTGGTGGAGATCAGGTGTTGGAACTAAACCCCTCATCCAAATGCTTCAGATTTCAGACTTCTGGAATTTGCTTTTTTTTGGTGTTGTTTTTAAAAAAGCCTTTAAAATTTGGAGGGGTGCTCATGCTCTGCCAGAGATGTACAACTTCATGGATATTTTATGAGCTTGTATTATTTCCTTTCACAAATAATTCTAGCACAAAGCAACATGCCTTTGGTTGTTAAAGGTGTAGCTACTTGTAATGAACCAAAATATTGAATTATACAATCTTCTTTGCATTTGGATTTTTGCATCTTTCCTCAGTCTTTAGGAATGGAAGTTTGAGTTTTCTAGCTGGAAATGGAAATGACCATTAACTGGAGTGAGCTTTCAACAGCCTTTGATTTTAGGTCAGGTTGACTAATGTTAAGAAGATTAAAAATATCTGAATTTATTATGTCCTTCACTGAAAATGGACATCCATGTTAACAAATGCTACTCAGGTAGTGCCAGTGGGTTTTGTTGTGTGTCTTCCAACCCTCTTCAGTGGAAACTCACATTCAGTGTCACAGAAAGGAAAAATAATTACCTTAATTAAAACAAACAAACAAACAAACAAACAAAAAACTTCAGCTTTTTTAACTCCCCATTTTGAAAAAGAGGGCCAGCACTGTCTGACTGACAGGAGCTGTTAGACAGCACTGGTTTCCTGTATATTTTTATCTAAGTGAGATGTACTTGTAGCTCATAAAATAACACTCTGTCTCCATTCTTCTTGATGAACATCAAATGCTCTGAAGTATACAAATATTGTGTGGCTTATTTTGCAGCTCAAAGATATGGGTAGGAGTTTCTTGGAATGGGAAAATTTAATTATTCTGGAAATGAGCTGAATGAAAAGTAAATATGCTGCCAAATTAATAATTCTTTTAAGTATAGCTGTATATATTTAAAATGAACTGTTTAAGTGACTTTGGGGAAAGATGTTCAGAGTGACTGGATAGCATCAGCTAGAATTTTATGTTTGAAGTTTAGGAAATGTCAGGCTTCTATTAAGACAATACACTTGAGGCTAGAAAATATTTTTCTTGGAATTGCAGACTCTCATTATTCCTGCTTGGTTGTTATAAAGATCAATAGCTTCCAGGCTGATTACCCAATATGAGGAGAAGGATTTATTTTGGGATATAGAGCAAGGGATGGATTTGAGATGTCTTGGACATATTTAGAGTGATTGGAATATTAGTTGTTGTTAGTGCCTTTCTCTCCTGCCAGCTCTGAGCTGTGCTGGGGAGTAGTAAAAATGTGTTTATGGCTGGTGCTGTGCAAGGGTGAGGCCTTCTGTGTGGCTAATTTTAGCTTCTTCCAAATTACTACACTCAGGATCTAGACTCAGTTTGATAAAATCCTAACACAACTTGTGGAAATTGGGCCAAGGCAGAGGAAGTTTGATTTTAGACTTGGTTTAAAGTTCCTGCTTAATCCAAATGGAGTGTTTTTACTTCCTAGGCTTGAATTATTGAAAAGCCGAAAGCTGCAAGACTTTGATTAATGCTCTTGACAAAGAATAGATAATCAGCTCACTGGTTGCTTTGTAAAATGTTCAAGATTTTAGTCAGATATTTTGCTCTTTTCATTCTGAATTGCCAAAATTCATAAAAACGTCAGTGGCTTGTTTTTGAGACCGGCCAGCCCCCGTTGGTGACGGAGCCTTGCAGGTGTCCAGCTGCTGTGCAGGGATGCTTTGGGATTTTGCTTGGAGGATATGTTTAAACCTTGCCCACGTGCCCCCATTTTCCCGTGTGATCTAACGGCGACAATCCCGAACAAAACGCGAATCCCAGCGGCTCTGCCCGGCCCGGCCCGCTGATGCCACGTGGCGCTCTTCTCTCCGCTGTTGCAGACAACGTCCCCGAGGAGCTGCAGGACCCCTTCTACATCGACCAGTACGAGCAGGAGCACATCAAACCCCCTGTGATCAAGCTGCTGCTCTCCAGCGAGCTCTACTGCCGCGTCTGCAGCCTCATCCTCAAGGGGGACCAGGTGGCTGCTCTGCAGGGACACCAGGCCGTGATCCAGGCGCTGGCTCGCAAGGGGATTTACGTCATGGAGAGCGATGATACACCTGTGTCTGAATCTGATCTGGGCTCTGCACCAATCAAAATGGTGAGCTTAATTAAATCCACCTAATCATCTGCTTTTTATTTAACGCTGTTTCAAATAGTAAATGGGGTGAGGAGCTCTTCGTTTCTAGGTCGTAAACCTTAGGAATGTTTTGTTTTAAATACAGTTGGAACAGTCCGTTTTGTAAAAGTGATTTTATTTTCCAATCCTCTCTGTTTTCTTCTTTCAGAGTTCTCATATGGCAATGATTGATGCTCTTATGATGGCCTACACTGTAGAAATGATCAGCATTGAGAAGGTGGTTGCCAGCGTCAAGCGTTTCTCTACATTCAGTGCCTCAAAAGAACTGCCCTATGATTTGGAGGATGCCATGGTTTTCTGGATTAACAAGGTAAAATTTACTTTGGGAAAAGCCTGCCTGTCTTTTCTTGTCACCTTTCAGATTTTTAAAATAGATTCTCATGCATATCTTCCTTTCTTACTTGTGCATGTCTGTAATCTCTTCTACTTTTGCAGCTTGTGTTTTTTAGGGAAAAATAAAGCTGGTACATTTAAAAATAAAGAAGATAATCAGAACTAACTTAGAAAAACTGTAAAAATTGGATTCTTTATTTTCAGACAAGTTGCTATGAGGTGTCTTTTTTTGCTTGATAGGGTTTCTTTTAGGTGAAGCCCTGTTTCTTGCTAAATAAGAATATGGACTTAACTCTGACTAGATGGAACATTTAACAGAAATGCAGGAATTTTTCCAAGGGCAGCAGTTAAGTTACTTGTATTCTTTTGAGTGACAAGAGTCACACTCCAAAGAGATCCTGTCCTTGCAAACCCAGGATTGTGATTTCAGCTACTGCTAATAGAGACTTGGTCTAGAAAACTGCTGTACCATGCTTTGCTATGAACTTTTTATGTTTGTAGCATGAATTGACTATTAAGTAACAGGAGCAAGAAGGACACTCATGGAAACATATCCAGGTGTGTTTTAATTCATTTTCTATGCTGTGCTCTTTTAGGTGAACCTTAAAATGAGGGAGATAACAGAAAAAGAGATTAAATTAAAACAACAACTAATGGAAAGTCCAGGTCATCAAAAGGTAAAACAAAATTGTTTTCAGTTGTGATATTTTGTGTTGATGATGAATGGATTTAAATATCAGTATTTTCTTTGTCAGAGAAGTGTGAGGGCTCTAATTCTCAAAAGTGAGATTTTCTGCATGCAATTTGTTTTGTCTCTGTCATCAGTGCCCTTCCCTGCCTTTGAAGTCCACTGGTATCTCCTGACTTTCCTTTAAGTTTAAGTAGGATGAAAACAACTTGTTTCAACTAAAATAACCTGTATCAACTGTGTGTGGGTAAATGACTCAGCTTTCACAGCACAAAATATATGTTATATATTTTGAAAGCTCCCGGGGCATGTTCTTTTTGCATGTTATTTGTATAGTGTGTATTTATGGACTTATTCAGGTTCTGTTCAGGAAGGATACTCTTGGCATTCAAGTGTTATATGTGTGTGTTTGTAGTTTTTTCCAGCTTTTTCCCTTGGAATTATATTACAATGCACTAATATTGCAAAATATAGCACACTTTCATTTATGGAGAATGTCAAATAGATCATTCTCCAACATAATGTCTATCTGAGCTCCCAATTTGTGATTTCATAAGACCTTACGGTAAATTATAAATAACATATTCTTTTATCAAATTGGCATTGCTAGGCAAAGGGCTCATAGTGTGACCTATGAACAAGGTACAGTTTAATTTTCATGTTAGTGGCAAAGTTTTTTTTTATGTGCCTTTTATGGAAAATAATATCCTTCAGCCAAAAAGATCTGCTTAATTTTCAAGTTGATCTGTGGCCTAAAGGATCCCTTAAATTATTTGACCCTATTGGCTATTTGGTCTCATTTGGTATCTTTAAATCTAAATTTCTAGGCTAGAAGCCCTCTGAAATATGAAAGTGTTTATTGCTGAAGTGCATTTAAGTATTACTGCTTTTAACTTGCATTGCTGATGTTCCTTTCCTATTCCTACGTTCCTTTCCTTGCTTCCTGAGCAGTCTCCTTCCAAATGGTATTGGAAATTAGTACCTGTAAGTGAACTACTTTTACACCAGTTGTCATCCACCAAACCATGGCTTTTTAAACTTCTCAGAGTGTTTGCTTCCATTGCAATGCTTCTCAGCTGCTCTTTAAAAAACACCTCTGTGAGCTTTTGGGTCATCAGGCTTTGTTTTCGTGACGTGCTTTGTGCCTACTGTACAGCATACAGCATACTCACTTTGCAGCATCTCAAAATTGCTTCCACACTGCAGCAGTGAGGGAGGTGGAGTAGCAATTAAAAAAAAAAATAGAGAATTACCAGTTGAAATGGTTGCATTTGCTGGGTTTGCTTGTAAGTAGGAATTGATGACAGCACTGAGGTGAGAGAAAAGCTGGGCGGCTTAAACGGCTGCCTAAGCTTGGAATCCATAGTTAAGATACTCAAATGTTTGTGCTTAAATAATGCTCTTACACTGCTCCTGCACCTGCTCTGCTGCAGATTTGTGGGTCTGTCAGAGCCAGAGCACTGCTGTTCACCAGGGTGGGGTAGGAGGTTGGCCACACCAGTTTGGTGGGACACTTGCTGGGATTGTGTGCTCACTTGAGCCTGGGGCTGCCACAGTGGGAGAGAAGACAGTTTGCACATTGGAACAGAATACTGATTTTTCTTCGTGCTGAAGTTTGAAATTGGAATATCAGTTCCACTATATGTTTAAAAAACAACAACAGAATTGTGCTTCTATAAATCCTGCTTGCTTTTGTCAGAGTTTTCTGGGTTTATTTCAACTTGTAGAGATTTTCCTTTGTTCCTTTGCTTTCCTCAGCTTTGATGCCCTTTCTCCTGCCCTTGCAGGAGCTGGTGTTATTCATTTTCTCTCTGGGAAGATGAGCTGTTGTCTCAGTTGTTAATTCCAAAGGGCAGAGCACTTGGAAAAGGCAGGTGTGATCAGGCAGCCTCCCCATGATCTCTCTGCCTTCCCACAGAGAGCTCAGTCCCACTGCAGCCTCCTAATCCTTTCTTTGAGCCAGGTCTTTAGGCTGGAATAAAAACTTTTAAATATCTGAAATTAAAGGAAGGAGTAAACAAAGGTTGTCTCACTTGTGGTCCACGTAGATTTTAATGGTTTACTGGCAGGTTTTGCAGTCTCTCAAAGTTGTTGTTGGGTTCTGTCAATTCCATGCTTTTTTAATTTGTGATTTTTATTTGGTTGGGGTATTTTTAATACAGAATTATCTCTATTTCAGTAGTAGTGTTTCTGCAATTAATGCATATAAATGTCATTCATTGTATGCATGGGCAGGAGGGTTACAAACCACAATACTGAGCTTAGAAAATAAGAAGAATTCAGAATTTTCAATATAAAAGACTGAAGGGTTAAGAGACTAATAGCTGACCAAAAAATAAGGAATTAAATTAAGTCCATAAAACCCTCTTTGATAAATTTGTGGGGTTTTTCACCAAAGCCAAAACAAGAAATCTTTACAGATTTTAGTTCTTGGTATTGACTGTCGTTGATTTAAATTCCATTTAATCCTATTGGAAAAGAAATATTTTTATCTACTTTAACTACAGGAGGAATTAAAGTTGAAAGAGAATTTCTGAAGGTTTGGTTTTTTAATATGCTTACTTTAAGTGGATAAATGCTGACCCTTTCAAGCTAACCAGTTTACCTTGGTGTGCACACTTATTCTACCAGACTTAACAATCACATTTCTAGTGCATAATGGATGTTGCTGATGCCTTTGCTTTGTTTCTTGTTTGAATAATCACCATCCTATATCTCACTGTTTCTCTCTGTGTAAGCCTGATCTGATGCATGCCCTATCACACTGCATGCTGGAACCAGTGGAATATGCTCGTGTGGTACAGTATGATTCCCATTCCATTCCATCTCTGTGGAGCGCTCCAGGCTGGGGAAAAACCCAATTTGCACCTGGGAAAAGGGCAGGAAAAATAACATTAGCATGCAGAGATAGCTGTGAGTTCCTTTGGAAACTTGGCGTAGCATATGCAAAATAAAGAGAAGAAACTGGTTCTCATTGCTCCAAGTGATCTTCATTGCTCTGAACAGATTTTTTCACAGCCTGTGCCATCCTAAACTGACACCTAGGAGTGTGTGTGTGTGTGTGTGTGTGTGTGTGTGTGTGTGTGTGTGTGTGTGTAGAGCTTTCCCAGGCTGGCTTGGGAAATGTAGGGTGTTGGTAAAACCCAGCTTTCCTCTGATGATTCAGTATGTGATTGGTGTGTCTGCACTGAGCAGAGATTCTGTTCAATCCCAGTGCTACCAATGCCCTGAAGTGTCCAAGGGATGTTTTCCCAGCACTGCCAGGTGTTTCTGCCAGGCCCTGCAGTGCATTCTGCTTTTGCTTTCCCACCTGCTTTGCTGCTCAGTTTAGACACAGCCTCCCATAGAGTGTGGATGCTCAGGAAACAGCAACCCTGGAACTTGCAAAACTTGCAAGAAGCAATGCCAAGATTTGTTCTTCAGCTGACTGGCTTTGGCAGCTCCAAATTCCCTGAGGGCTGCAGGGTGGTTTGCACCAGAGCTTGATTTTGATCTGTGGTAAATCAAGGGGAGTTTTGCTGGGGATGTCAAGGCCTCCTCCTCTCTGAGTATTTTGGAAAAGGCCGTGGTTTTTATTTTTGCACAACACCTGCGTTGCACACAGATGTGCCATGTTCTGGTTCTCTCTGAGAGAACTTGGCTGTCTGTGGATGCCACAGCAAATCCATGGATGTGGGTAAGGTATGAGAGATCACCAGCCCATCAGAATGATTTTTGCTGTGTTTTGTTTTTCCCAAGCTATAAGTGTTCTCATGTAGTTCCCCATGTCTCTTTCTTTGGATCTGCTGCATTCATACATCTGTGTGGAAGGTGTTTGAATTAAATTGATTATAATAAGTTAAAATGTGTGAATGAAGTGAGGAATCCAGCAGCACAGATTGCTCCTGGGCATGAGGAGACTGAATAGCAGATGAGCAGCCTGCTCTAGTGCAAGAAGGTTTGCAAGCTAGATGATATTTAAGGTCCCTTCCAACCCAAACCAATCTAGAATTAAAAGAGAAACACCATTTCCTTCAGAATTGGCTTCCACAGGGAGAAAAGCACAACTTTGTCAGCTGGTCTTGACTTGGGGTAGAATGGCAGAAAGAATCCAGCAAAAAAGAGTTTTCAGTGCTTAACACAGATTCCTTTTTCTTTGCTTTTTTTGGTTTTCTTTGCCTTTTTGCCTCTTCAGCATGGTGTGAACCCTTGTTTCTCTCTGTAGGTGCGTTACAGAAGGGACCACCTCTCCAGCAGGCAGTTACCTTATTTCCCTGTGCTGGAAGATCTGATGAAGGATGGTAGTGATGGTGCTGCTCTTCTAGCTGTGATTCACTATTATTGTCCAGAGCAAATGAAACTGGATGGTATGTAATAAAGGTTTTGAGAGAATAAAAGGAATAAAAGGCTTTCAGCCTTTGAAAGCTGAACTAGAAATACATGAAAAGTTAAAAATGCAGCACATTTAATAGGTAGTGGACTATGGCAGGTTGGAGACAGGTCACATTTGGAATCTGCATTTTAAAAATAATCTCTTTTTTTTACTTTATATTATGAGCCACAAAAGAATCCTTTCTTTTCCAGTTTTAGATGATGTGGCTTCCTTTGCTCAAATAACTGAGCTTGGTTTCAATGCCATAAAATTGAAGTACATTTCCACCAGTGTTAGCTGATAATTCTCATGTTTTTCTTGGCATAACTTGGCATTTTAAAATCTAGATTTTGAAATAGTTTCTCTCAATCTGCAGAAATTGTTGCTCTTGAGCATTGCAAAACTTGAGTTCTCTTCCCCAAAAAATGTTTTTCTTAATAAATCAATGTCCTTGTTGCGTTAACTTCTGCAAACCAACATTTTGTATTGGCTTTTAAATTCTCAGATATGTTGTACCTTGCAGAGCTCCTGAGTGTTTTCAGAAGGAACCAACATTGTGACTCCTAGGAGTAACCCTTTATTATATGCAAATCAAGATGTCTGGTTTTAATTGCTTTTGTATTTTGTCATTATGTGTGTTCTCTGTAGCCTGTTTACCTTTTCTGTGGCTGTGATAGACAGAATCCCCTGTGGATTCAAAAACGAATGCAGAACTGATACTGTTCTCTGTGGTTCTCTTCCTCCTTTTCCTGTCCCTCTGGTTCTGAGCAGGTAGAGAAATGTCACTGGTAGCCAGTAAATATCCAGTGCTGGTGTAGAGTCTGTGAAGTTCCTGTATTTAGTGTGTCTGTGAGGTGGGGGTGGAAGGGTGATCCCTTGGGACAGTGCCAGAACTTACTCAGCCCTCTCTCCCTTCCCAGATATCTGTTTGAAGGAGGTGACATCAATTGCAGACAGCCTCTATAACATTCAGCTCTTGAGAGAATTCTCAAATGAATACCTAAACAAATGCTTTTACCTCACCTTGGAGGACATGTTGTATGCTCCTTTGGTTTTAAAGGTAGGAAACATAATAAAAGATGTATTTTTCAATAAGATGTGGGTAATTCAGGAGTGTTAATGTGAGGTGTAATTTTCCTTTTTTTCTGTTTCAGCCTAATGTCATGGTGTTCATTGCAGAACTCTTCTGGTGGTTTGAGAATGTCAAACCAGACTTTGTACAACCAAGAGATATCCAGGAAATAAAAGATGGTAAGTTTGCAACCACAGATAACTGATGGCATGTTATTTAGAAATTACTTACATTGCAGTGAAACTGCTGCCTAGTGGTGTTTCCTTGGAAAGTTTATTTCTACCCAAGGTTTATTTGTGCTGAGGATCTTTGAAAAGCACTAAGTAGAAGGAAAATTAGTCCTAGATCCACTTGAGTTCTGATTTTTTGGATGGATAGTTTTTGAACAGGTAATTTCCCTCCCTAAGCCCACTAATTAATTATTAACTTGTAGCATTCATTAAGCTCACCAGAAGACAGATATTTTAAATAAAGACCAGTACTTCAGTTTACACTGTAGACAAAGTTCTCATTCTACCCTCTGCAATCTGAGAGCTTCCTGTCCTGTTCTGCTGCTGCCTGGCCACTGTGAGTCGTGCTGATGCTGTCCCTTTGTGCCCAGCCAAGGCAGTGATGCAGCAGAAGAGCAGCCGGCCCCCTGTCCCCATTTCCAACGCCACCAAGCGCAGTTTCCTGGCCACTCCTGCCAGCCCAAGCCCAGCAGAGCTGCAGCCCCCAGCCCAGGCAGCCCCTGAGGCCTGCAGCAGGTACTACCTGCACCCCGAGGAGCCTGACTACCTGTGAGTCTGTCTTCATCTTCTTCCACCTTCTGTTTGTGCCTCTCTTTGGGGATTTGTGCTGCTGGGTGTTGTCATTTTGCCACAAACTGTGTGACCCAAAGGGGCTCCAGGAGAGCTGGCCAGGTGCTTTTGGAGCAAGCTGCTCTTGTGGAAGGTGTCCATGTCATGGCAGGGCCTGGAACGGGGTGGTCTTTAAGATCCCTTCCAACCCAAACCATTCTGGGGATCTGTGAAAACAAACCTCAGCATGATCTGATGTGGTTAATGAAAAGGGTTTCTGGCTGACAAAAATTTCATGGTGACCTTTACATTATTTCAGCCTTTACTTCGTCTTGAATTTACTATTTACTTAAGCACCATCTTAAATCTGCATTTAGAAACTTTGTTTGACTCAGGTAATAGATTTACTTTTGTGTTGTTACATGTGAAAAACTTCTTGTTAAGGAACTTCTTAAAAATGAATGATAATAAGGGTAACTTACCAGTGTGACTGCAATTTGATTTTTTTTCTGATTATAGAAAAAACATTCTTTGTAGTAATGAATTTTTGCCTTTCTGAACTAGTGGCAAAGGAGGAAGCCCTGCCTTCAGCCCTTCCCATCCACTGCTCCCTTTGAGGCAAAAGCAACAAAAATCTTTACAGGGAGAAGACAGCCCTAGTAAGTCTGCCTTGAATTCGCCTTTCAACAGACAATGACTGTCAATGTCAATAAAATAATTAAAATATAGGTTAACTTCTATAAGTTATTTAGAATTTAATTAATCTGCAGTAACACAAGTGGGTGAGCATGTTGAGTTTCAGTAAATCATAAAGATATTTTAAGAAATGTAGTGGATTTTAACTTTTTCAGGCTTTGACTGTCTGGTAGCAGCTGCAGCAAATCTGTTTTCTGCTGCCATCTGTTGGGGAAGGAGTTGATTCTGTTTCTGTGTTTGCTGTTAAATGAGGCAAAAGTGCTGGTTTAAAACCATTTGTGAACCATTATCAATTAAAAACCATTTCAGGCCATCGGCACCGTTCGAATTCTCTGACCCGCGTCGATGGGCAGCCACGAGGGGCAGTTCTGGCATGGCCAGAGAAGAAACCCAGGTAATTATTTATTACAGCATTGCTTGAGGAAGTGATACTGTGACAGTTTTATTATAGTAATGTGGTATCACTGCCCTAGAACTGCACTGACAGTCACTTAATTTTGTTTTCTCCCTACTAGCTGACTGATTTTAGATTTGCAATTGAAAATAGGTTAGCCGTGATTTTCAGGAAGTGCTGTTGAAAATGGAAGTGTCTGAAGTTGCTGCTTGGTATTGCTGGTCACTTGTGGTACAGGATGCATTTTTAAAATAAGACAATAATTTTAGCTGTCTTATCATGGTCCTTATCTCAATGAATTGTACCCTGTTGTGCTTGAGTGACAGTAGATTCTTCTTATGTTTTCCAGGCCTCTGTCTCAGCCAACACCATTTGCCCTTCATCATTCTGCCAGTACTGATGTGGATCCTGGCTCTGGTGACAGCATTAGCCTGGCCAGGTCCATCAGCAAGGACAGTCTTGCTTCCAACATTGTCAATGTAACCCCCAAAAATCAGCCCCACCCTCCATCAGTGAAAGCTAATGGGAAGAGCTTGCTGAACAATGTAGAAATGGAGGATGAAGATGAAGAGCTCATTGCAATCATCAGATCTGAAGAAAGGCCAAACCGTGGTGACCCTGAGGTGCAGAATGCAGCAGCCAGGGTGCCCAGCATAGTGGCCACATCGTGGTCTCCAAAAACAAACAGCGACCCTTCAGACAGCAAACCTGAGAGTTTTTACCTGGAGCCTTTAATGCCTGCAGTCCTGAAACCAGCCAAGGAAAAACAGGTCATCAACAAAGAGGATGAGTGTGGGGAGGGGAAGCAGAGGAGTTTTGTAACCAAGAGGTTAAATGAAGGACACTTGTCTTTGGTCCGCAAGAAAGCGACGAGCAGTCATGGTGAGCATGACCTCAATAGGACTTTTACTCCAATTTCTAGCTCTGATTTCACTCCAGTTGCAGATCCCAGTTCTGCAGATGCAGTGGCCCTGGGGGAAGCAGGTGTAGAAGCTTCCAGACCTTTGGCTAGTAGCAGTTTAGATCCTTCCTCTCAGGAGCTGTCCACTGGAGGATTCTTTCTTCATGCTGCTAAACCTGATGATGAGGTAACAAGTAAAGTCAGCGTGAGTTATGGGAAAGGTCTCAGCTTGCACGTTCAGGATGCCACCTGGACCATGGTGAGACAGGACTCGGAGCCGGATCTCTTGGACATGGAAGATGCTGACCAGGATTTGGTGGCCATAGACAACCATCCTACAGTCACTAAGTACATTGGTGAGGAGGAGTCTGCCAAGCTGCAGGAGGACATGAAGGTGAAGGAACACGAGGACAAGGATGACGCCAGCGGCCGCTCCAGCCCCTGCCTGAGCACCATTTCCCAGGTGAGCAGCGTGTCCATGGCCAGCGGCAGTGTCCGCATGACCAGCTTTGCAGAGAGGAAGCTGCAGAGGCTCAACAGCTACGAGACCAAGTCCAGCACGAGTAGTTCCCAAAAAACCACCCCAGATGGGTCAGAATGCTGCCCAGCCCCGCTGACCACGTGGAAACAAAAGCGAGAGCAGAGCCCCAACAGGCAGAATAAAGACAATGTTAATCTTTTGGCTTCGGAGCTGGTGCAGCTCCACATGCAGCTGGAAGAGAAACGCAGGGCCATTGAGGCTCAGAAGAAGAAGATGGAAGCCTTATCAGCAAGGCAGAGACTAAAATTGGGCAAGGCAGCTTTCCTGCATGTTGTTAAAAAAGGGAAGTCTCCCGACGGTCCGCAACCTCTTAAACCAGAACATTTTGCAAAAGAATATTCCCGGCACAATGGGGAAGATTTAGATGAAGTTTCTTTGGGTTCCAAATCTGAGGAGTTTCTTGTGAAAGAGGAGGAGAGAGAAGAAATGCTCAATGATTCTCAAGAAGTAGCAAAAGTAAAAATGCAGGAAAGCTTGGCTTTTGCTGAGCAACACAAACCAAAAGACCCTGCTGCTATACACGATTTGGAAAAAAGTAAAATTATTTCAGTTGCCCTCCTAGAAGACAACGTGACTGAAGCAGATATAAATGAATGTGATCTTTCTATCGAGAAGCTGAATGAAACCATCAGCACCCTGCAGCAGGCCATCTTAAAGATCTCCCAGCAGCAGGAGCTGCTCATGAAATCTCCAACAGTGCCATCCCCAGGAAGCAGAAGTAACTCTCAGGACCAAAAGGTGAAACCTTCCATTCATTTTGTTGAGCCCCTGTCTCCAACTGGAATGAACAGCCTGCGGAAACCGCCGCGGCTTGGCCAAGGAAGGACTCCCCGGCCAGGAAGGCCTTCAGAGCTGAAAGTCCCAAAGGACAGGCAGCAGAATTCAGCACGTGTGAAAACCTCTACTCCCAGCCTAGAAAACCTTCCACATTTGAGACCTTTCCCACCCAATAGCTTGGCAAAGACACCCACAGAAGTGGGACTGGAAAGCAGCCCCGATCATGGAAGTGGTTCCCAAGAGAAGTGTTTCTTTGATACCTATAGACTTCATGACGAGAGCAATCAAAGGGCACTTGTTCTCTCCACCTCCAAAGATGCAAATATTCTGTCTGAAATGAGCAAAGAGGTGAATAACAGCTTCAAGGAGACAGGGTTGAATTCTTCTGATGGCTCAGGAAAAGAAAATGTCCCAGTGGATGAGCCCCTGAGAAGCAAGGCTAATCTCATTGAAGTAGATTTGTCTGACTTAAAAGCTCCAGATGAAGGAGAACTTGAAAACCAGGATAGCTCCACGGATATGATTAGTGAAGGTGATCAGAAGTCTGGTGTGGGTTTTTTCTTCAAGGTAAATGTGTTACCTTTCTCTCTTTTGTTCCTGTTACACAATCACCCAGCATTAGAGCTGGTGCATCCCAGTCTCCTGATGGAGCATAGCCCTCAGTGGTTGCAATATTTGGATATAAAAAAGCTGCATTGGAAAACAGTTACTTCTGGAAAAAAGAGAGATCTGCTCTCAAAACATTTAGTGTCTTAATTTATATTTAGCAATGATTATTGTCAATACCACAAATGTGCTGACATGATACTTTCTCTTTTAATTTCCCTTTCAAAAAAGTCAAACTAGTCTCAGTCTCAGGGAATTTAACTTTCGGGTTCTTTGTAGTATGATTAATTTGGTCTGATTGTCATTCACTGGGATTATTTGTGGTGTCCATCCTGGCCCACATCATAGTTGCATTGTACTTTGCAGGTCTAGAAGGTTTTGTGATGATTAAAGATATTTAAAAACAAATCAGAGTAAGATGAGCCCCTTTTTTTCTCCTCACAGACTTAAGGGAACACTAAAACTGTCTCTTAGTATTTTCTTGAGCAACAAGAGGTTTTGATTTACGCTCATCAATTCTAAAAACTTCAAGATTTCCAAAAGGAACAGTTTTTCTTCAAATTTTCCTGGAATCATCAGCAATTTTGTGATGTCCAGCTTAATGTATTGTCCACTATTCCTTAAAACTTCCATCCCTTTGGGTTTTGCAGGATGAACAGAAGGCAGAGGATGAGCTGGCCAAAAAGCGCGCGGCGTTCCTCCTGAAGCAGCAGCGCAAGGCCGAGGAGGCTCGGCTGCGGAAGCAGCAGCTGGAGGCTGAGGTGGAACAAAAAAGGGACGAAGCTCGGTAATGATGCACAGAAAAGAATTTCTCTTTATTTTAACGTGAGGAGGCTGCTCTGTGCTGAGTGCACTGTCCTTGTGTTCTGTGGCAGCCGCAAAGCTGAGGAGGACCGGATACGGAAGGAAGAGGAGAAGGCTCGGCGAGAACTCATCAAGCAGGAATACCTGAGGAAAAAACAGCAGCAGATTTTGGAGGAGCAAGGGCTTGGGAAGCCCAAATCCAAGCCCAAAAAACCCAGGCCAAAGTCGGTCCATCGTGAGGAATCTTACAGTGACTCAGGCACGAAGTGTTCTTCCACACGTAAGGATCTGCATTTGTTTGCTCTCCCTGAGTTTCAAATCTGCTGTAACCAAATGTGTTTGACTTTTTCTCTCCTGTTTTGTAGCTGATAATTTGAGCAGTGCTCAGTCTGGTTCCAGTCTGTCTTTGGCCTCAGCAGCAACAACTGAGCCTGAAAGTGTTCACTCTGGTGGCACTCCCTCACAGAGGTACAGCCAGGTTCTCTTGGGTTTCTCTGGTCCTGGGGGATGGAACAGTTTTGGCCTTCAGTGTTGTTTGCTTCACCTCTCTGGCAGAGGGGCACAATCAGCATTGCTGAACTCATCTGGTTTTTGTGGCTGCCAATTGCTGTGTTCTGTACAAACTTGCAATTTTGTCCCAGAGGAGTCAGAGTTTTGCTTTGATTTCTAGCAAGGAGAATCTGACTGTTCTGGGGAGGATAAGGGAGAATATTCTGTTCCATTCAGGGACAGCAGCATTTATGTGAGATTAGAGGGCCAAACCCCAAAATCTTGGCATATCATTTTTTATCTTTTTCCCTCCCAGAGTTGAATCAATGGAGTCCTTACCCATTCTGAGCAGAAATCCCAGCAGAAACACAGAGAGAGACTGGGAGAATGCTTCCACAGCATCTTCTATTGCTTCAGTGGCAGAATACACAGGTACCTTCTTTGTTTTAGTTTAGTTTCCTTCTGTTTCGTTTGTTTTATTCATTTATTATGAATCCCAGGTCAGGAAGACCTCTGATGTGTTTCATGTTATTTTTGAGAAGTTGTCAGGTATATTTTGTTCTACCTAATATCTCTAAAATAAGTCATTCTAGAAAAATAATGAGGGTTTTTTCTTTTTTTCACTTTGAATGAAAATCTTAGTGTTCGTAAGTGTAAGGCAGATAATTTTGACTTATTTATCTTTCTTAGGTCCAAAATTATTTAAGGAACCCAGCAGCAAATCCAACAAACCCATTATTCACAATGCTATATCTCACTGCTGTCTTGCTGGAAAAGTGAATGAACCACATAAAAACTCAATATTAGAGGTAAACATTGAAATTATTAATGCACTCTCAATCCCACGGGTCTGTAATACTGATTCCATAATCCCAATACTGTGCAGTGTGAATTCCATTCCCCGTCATGCGGCTGTGGAGAGCATTTTTGCTTTCCACGCGGAAAACACAATCCTGTATTTAAAGTTCTGCTTTTAGGTTTATAAAGGGACTGGAAAATTACGTTAAGAGGAACAACTATTCACCTTAATGAATTAATGGCATGATTCTCCCAGTGACCAGCCCCTGAACGTGGTTGTTTTTGCTGCAGGAGCTGGAGAAGTGTGATGCCAACCACTACATCATCCTGTTCCGCGACGCCGGCTGCCAGTTCCGAGCACTTTACTGCTACTACCCCGACACGGAGGAGATCTACAAGCTCACTGGGACAGGGCCAAAGAGCATCACCAAGAAAATGATTGACAAACTCTATAAGTACAGCTCGGACAGAAAACAGTTTAACGTGATCCCAGCCAAAACCATGTCTGTGAGCGTGGATGCTCTCACCATCCACAACCACTTGTGGCAGGCCAAGCGACCCGCGGTGCCAAAGAAGAGCCAGACTCGGAAATGACACCCAGCTCCTGGGGAGAAGGTTGGCTCACTGGGATTGCAATGAGAGAAGACATGTTTACCATTTTCCTCCAGTTTGGTATGAAACGTGCAGAACCATAGACATTTTTTAAGAAGCTTCGGGACAGAGAGCCGTGGATGCAAGTTCTTGAGGATGAAGGAACGTTGCCAGTGTTTTTTATGAATGATGAATCTGCTGTTACACCCAATGCTAACTACTGTGGCTTTCAGCTGACGAGGGACTGTGCATGTAGCAAGATCTTGAACAAGTGGATTTCCTTTTACTTGAAGCTTTTCATCGGTACAAATTGGGAATAATTTAATTCTCTTTCCTCTCCACCTCATTCCCTCCTTTTTCCTGGCATTCTTAAAAGTTGGCAAGTTCTGAACTTGGGTAGAAGGATTGAACAGATCTTGGGTGAAGTGCTTTGGGTTTGGTTTGGTTTTTTAAACAGTCTTTAGGGAAATCTTCCTTTCAGACCTTTTTGAGGAACTGTTGAATACATCCAGTTGTTGTACTGTACCTACTGCCAACATAAGTCCAGCTCTCAGATTTCTGAAAAAAGCCCCAACTTGTGCTGCTCAGAGTTTACTCGCAGGATCTGTGTAGAATAAGCATTGCAAGGATTGCAAAAAGCCAGTCTTTTCCTAAAAAAAAAAAAAAATTGTTCACAAATGCAAAAGATCTCTGGAATACAATCATGAAGAGGCATAACAGGTGCTACTAGCTGGAATGTGCCTGGCTGAAACTTAAGGCAAGCTGAATGGAGCCCAGTTTCTGATTTCAGTTTCAGGTAGTGTCCTAAAGATTTGTTTGCTTTAATAAAGGTGGATGCTGGTAGGTATAGAACATTTCCACTCTGAGCACGCTACTCCTGTACGATGGTGCACTTAACGATCACAGATTTTAATGTTTTTATTACATCATGAAATGTAATTCTACTTTCTTTGTCCTGTCTTTATTCTGAATGAGCAGCATGCTCTACAATGAAGAGTGTGTTATGTTTTTTATTTTGGGTGATATATTAATATATATTGATTTGTTTTTCTCATTTGAAAGCGATTTTTAAACAGAGACATTTGCATTTGTTTCAAAAGCCCAAATAAGTCGAATGGCTTGGATTTCTTTTCATGTTGAAATATTAAATCTTGAGTTATGACCTTAAAAGTCTTCGTGTTTTGGCAGATTAAATTTTTGTCTATGGTAACAGGGTACATTTGCAGTTCCTTTTTTTTTTTGTTGTTTTGTTTTTATTTTTAACCACTCCCATGTCTCATTCTTGGCCCCAGCTGGTTCCCAAGTAGGTTTCTGTAACTATTCCCTAATTAATTTAATTTGCTAACAAGCTCCTGCTCCGTGGGTTTGACACTTAATACCTGCAGCTCCTGTAGGTTCTGACGTGGGTTTGCACATGTTTACTTTTCTTTGAAGTGTTACTTGAATTTGTGTCTCTCGAGTGCAGAAGGTCCTGCCCATCCTCGAGAGGAACTGAGCTCTAAATCCGGTGTAATTCCTGACCTTGGAGATGATGGAAGGTGCAGAGTTATTGTACACAGGGGGATGGGATGAAGTGCTGGGTAGCTAGAGCAAAGTGAAGGTCTTCCAGTGCAGTCTCTCCGTGTTTTTTCCCCTTCCAGGACTCCCTGACTAGGCTGCTGCAACTTTGTAAATTATGTTAGATAGTTTGCTGCTTGTAAATAATTAAAGGCTTTATGGTTTCTAAAGTGCTAAGTATTAAACACCGTCATGAGTGTAACTTTTGTTACCATGCTTTTCATGCTTGTGCTTTATTTCTCACTGTTTGATATTATAAACCATATTTATTTTATGAAACACTGAAATTTAATAAAAATCATTAACTGATTTCCTTTTTATTTCATGTGTACTTTTGTTGGTGTGACACTTCATCCCCTCCAAGAACTAATACACTTTAAAGATGTGCTGTTCTGTTTGGTAAAGCTTCACCTGCAAGGAGCTGCAATAATTTTGTGACCAGAGCTTGCAGTGGGCAAGAATGGGACCAAAAAGCTCTCAGAAAATTGGGAAATAGTTTAAAGATTTATTTCATCAGACTCTTGAATCTGTCTGCTGGGGCTCCTTTGATCTGTGCAGTCACTCAGTGGTGGAATTTTGGTAATTTTCTAGTCAGTGTTGGGGTTGGGGTTAAATTTATGGAATTCTGAATACCGAAGATTTCTGATTGTGATTTTAGTGACCTCATGTTTAACCCTTCCCTCCCAAGGACAGAAAATCCTGATGTCCTAATAAAATCCTAATAAGGTGATCTGGACCCTAATAACTTCTAAAAATCCCTGTTTAGAAAATGTCCTTCCAGACAGAGCAGAGTGTGAATCCCTGAAATCAGGTGTGGGAATCACCTGTTCCCTCAGCCCCAGGGGCTGTGACCCCGCAGGTAAATTGAATTAATTTGGCAGCCTGCAGCTTAAGCTGCTTGTTTGGGTTGGTTTTCCCCAGGATTAGCTGGAGCCAGGCTTGTTCCCTCTCAGCTCTGTCCAAACAAGCAGAACTGGATAAAAACTTCCAGCTGCTCCCAGAGCTTCTGGTTGTGCTTCCTGGGAAGGAGGAGGAGAAGGTGGGAAGCTCTGTCTGTGACCTCTCTCTGTTTCTTACTGACAAATCCAAAACTGTACATCTTTAAAGTGCTTTCAAGTGCAATTTCTGCCTCTCCAGCTCTGTCCATCAGTCTGTGTGTTCCACGTGCTCTTTGCATCTGTACTTGGTGTGGTTTTGTCCCATTTTCATCCTGCTCTCAGGTCGGGGAAGAGTTCAAGCCAAAATAATCTGAATTTGGAAAGTACTAACTTGCTTTGGAAGCCTTCACCTGCACTGGGAGGGCTGAGGGTGCCAAGAAAATAAAGCTGATTTTTGTCCCCACTGCACTGGGGAGTTGAGTGTAGAAATCTGGAGTTTCTCCTCCCACAGCCGGAGGTTTGGAGCTGTAGTTTGAGGTGAGAATGACAGGACTTGATTTTTCCATTCCTTTTGCTTTTCCCCCCACAAATCCCCAGAACTGATGACTAGAGCAGTGACAGACCACCCAACCCCCCTCACTTTCTATTTTATTTGATTTATTATTAAAATATAGCAACAAATGAGGTGTTTCCTGTTCCCTCTGAGCTGACTGCCCTGGGAATTTGGTCCTGGAATGGAGCAGTCCTTGTGGATGTGGACTAAGCTGCTATCCATGCTGTGCTTATCCAATTAAGGGGCTTGCAGTTAATTAGGGGGTTAAATGTAATTAATTTTCAGCAGTTGAGGGAGAGGCAGGTGGCTCAGGGGGGTGGGTTTGGGGGTCAGGACGTGCCAAGCATTCTTGGGATGAGGCTGTGCTGGGATTCTCCAAGGACATCGCTCCAAAAAGAAGATTTTGGAGAAATTTGATACCTTTTTACTGCAGAACTGAAGAACTGTAGGGAGGATTTTGGGGTTGTATGCTTCAGATAAGTGAAATTTTACTATATAAAGTTCTTCAGGCCAGGTCAAAATTGGAATATTCATATGGTCCACTATAATTAAGTGTATTTTCCACAATGCATTGAAAATTTTACAATTAATTCCAGGCTACCTCTCAGACACTGGACTTCTTTTGCCATGTAGTAAGTAAAAAAATAATTATATGTTTTTAAATTTTGTTATTCTAAAAAGAAAATATTTCCCTGAGCTTTCTGTTGCAGGTTTGTTAAGGCTTGGTTTGGTTTTAGAGGGTTTGAAGATTTCAAGCCTCCCGTGGGTCTATGAAAAAATGTATTTTTACTCTTCTGCTGCAAGTGGTAAGTTCAGCTCTTCTTTGAAAAAATTAACCCAAATTTTTAAGGAAAATGCAATTTCAGAACTGGAATTTTATGTCCCTTCCTTCTCCAGCCTGTGCTGAGCACAGGTACGTTCCTTTTGTAGAAATTACAGGGTGGATTTAATTTGCTTGTCTGTGCTAAATATAAATTCACTTTTATCTTGGTGCTGAAATCCTGTCATAGTTTTCTGATCCATCCCTCTGAACTTGTTAGGAAATAACACATTTATTGTAGTGGGGGGAAACAAAAAAACCTCTGGGGAGGTGTGTGCAGCAGGGATCATGAAATATTCAATCTCCAGCATTTGTTAAAATTCAAATGAGGCATTTGAAAGGATGGTTTGAGGCCCATAAACCTTCCCAAATTATTGTGGCCTTACCTGGAAATCTTAGCAAAAGAAAACCTCTTTATTTTTGACTCTGTTTTCCAGGGAATAATCATAAAAACTGAATTTACAGTAAAAATAAAAAATCCTTCCTGGGTTTGGTTTCCTTTTCATTTCCCAGCCACACCAACCCCATTATTTTTAATGAATATTTTAGTGCTCTTTATTTTTTTTTCTCTGCTACAAGCTGTTTGTAGGGTTGGAAGTTGATTTTTCTCAACTGGGTCAAATATTTGAATGAATTTTGGTTCATTTTGCAGAGTTTTCCCCCCTTCTTTTCTGTGTCTACTGCTGTGGAAGGTGAAACAAGAGGAAAAAGTGAAGAATCCACTGCTGGGAAGTGCTGAAATCTCCTTGTGCAGAGCATTAAATCCTGTTCTGCAGCTTGGATGGGTTTTTATCCAGTGAGAGCTGCTCTTGGTGATGCTAAAATCACCTTATTTTGGGTGTAATCATTGCAATTTGGATGTCCTGGAAAATCAAGAGGATTTTGTTCTCCATGTACAGCTTTGTCTGATTTAAAGCCAATCATTAAAAAGTAATTTAGCAGGGCCTTGGCTTCCTGCTGTCCTTTTGCTTCCAGCTGCCTCACGTGTATGTTCAGCCCAGAATTATCTTCCCTATTTAAGGGATATTGTTCATGTCCTTCTGTGTGATTTTAAATAAATAGATTTTTACAGTATTTGTGTAAAATGCTGAATAAAAACCATCTCTGCTTACCTGCATTTGATGTCCAAGCTAAAATCTTTGTTTATGAGTGTAGCATGCTCTAGAAATTTTGGGATCTTCCCTGAAAAATCTTGGAAAATTTGGAGCCAGTGACAAATTTTGAAGTGTTGGGAGGCAGAAGAACATGTACTGGATCTTGGCTAAACATCAGTTAAAAAAAACCAAACCCTTAAATACCTACAAAATTTAATGCATTTATTAAATCATAGAAACTATGATTAAATAAATAAATAATATTTAAAAGCTTCTTTACCACATCAGGCCCTTTGTGAAGGCACGACGAGTTTGAAAATAAAGTTAAAAAATGAAGTTGGGAAGAGCTGCCTCGAGCCTCAGCTTCAACCACACCTTCCCACGGATTTTAAACCAGACTCTCTGAAATCAAACAGAAAAATCAGACAGCAGTGTCTCCTGTTGCTGCATGCAGCTCTTTTATTTTCATTTATCTTTACAGAAATGTGAAGCATCTTCACAAGAATTGTACAAAACCCTCTCCCCTTGGCTGGCTGCATCCCAGCAGAGCAGCTCCCGGAATTCGGTCTCTGAGAGGAAAGACGGGAGTTGCTGTTGCTGATAAAAATCCATGCAGGAGCTGAGCTTGAAATAAAACTGTCAGTTCTATAGAGGTTAAATAAAAAGGGGGATAACAGGAAATAAATGTACTCATAACATTGGTTGGAGTAGTTGAGTTTAATGCAGGATATGTGGATTTAGTCCATATTGAGCATATCAAACCGTTAGTGGACACGGATCATGCGCTGGAGCCGCTGCTGGAAAACCCCAAAACATCCCAGCTGTCCTCGTTTCTGCATCCCCCAGGGCCTGCCAGGTCTCTGCATTGGAACACAACTATTTCCTCCCAAAAATGGGATTTTTCCATGGTTGGAAGCAGTAGCCATTCTCCTGTTCCCATGGAAGCTCCTTGTGGGCCCTTTCAGCAGCAGGAGCGACTCTTTGTCGCTGCATCAACGTTTCCAGGACCATTAGAAAAATAAACTGCTTTTGTTTTTACATTAGTATTGTAACTGAGGCTAAGGAATTAGAAAAATGAACCCTTGGTTCTCAGACTTGCATTGCCCACAGGTGAGTATTTACAGGGCTTTCCCCATCCCGTGGGAAGGTTGGCTGGAAATTTACACCAGAGAAGGAACCCGAGGGTTTGTACACGGAGCTTCCGTTTCAAATACAGGGATTTTGTACACTGAACAAACAGAAGCATTGTCAAAATACAGGAATATCGAGGGCATTTTGATAATATCACAAAGCACACAGAGGCTTCTGTCCTTTTGGCATGTGGTTTCCTCTTGGGATCATTTTCTCCTCGGATTGAGGGCAGGAAGGAGCTGTGTGTGCCTGCTGAGGAAGGAGGGACCCAACACCACGGCCAGTGGAACCTCTGAAACACAGACTGCATTTGGCCACAAGGCTGACCTGGCTGCTCAGGGCTGGGGGGGAGTGAAACTTTAACTAAATCAAGGGGTTTAAAAAGAAATTTAACTTTCTTGCCATGGGAGGGTTGAGCTGAGGATCTGCACTCGCTTCCCTGCGCTCTCACACACAGCTCACAGCCAAACAAACAAAAAGTAATAAAAATGTTCTCAGTAAATATATTCAAATAATCACACCTTTTGTTTTATTTGGGGTCTGGGCTTTTTTTTTTGTTCGCTGATTTGGTTTGTTGTTTTTTTTGTTTGTTTGTTTTTTTTTTTAACCTGTAATACTACTTTGTTCCACTCTCCCTTGAAAGCAAAGTGGGGTTTGGAAAATGATCCGTATTAAATGCAGACACTTAAATCCATTCACACTCCACACTGAGCATCCTGAGACTTCAAATTAGCACGGAGCCCTTTTGTACTTCAACCACACCCACTTTTTAGTCTACAATTTCTTTTTGCCATTTTTAAATGACAGATTTGGCATGTGAAGCTACAGAAATAAATAAAACATTGTGCCTGCTTTAACCAAACAGATCCAAAACCAATCATTAAAAATCCACAAAAAAACCCCAAAAAAGCTTTAAAGACAGTTCTGTTTGTGCCCACAGCTCAGCGGGGTGGGAGGGGTGCACTCACTTTTACCTGTGGTATCTCACTGAGGCTGGGATTGCCACCACTCAGGGGCTCCTGCCTGGCACTTCAGGAAAAAACAATAAAAAAAAAAAATAAAAGCTGGACCCCAAACCTCATCCAGGCACAGCAGGTCTCTCTCAACCCCCTCTCAAGGTGATGCCAGCCTTGGCACTGGTTCTAGACTGGGCATCTCTGTTCTCCCTCAGGGCCATGGGCAGGGTGGGCAGCACATCCCCATAGGCTGGGGCATCTCCCCAGCTGTTTAAAATTCATTTAAATCAGGTTTTGGCTTGTTTTATATTTTGTTTTCTTTGTAAACATTGATTGGGGTGCATTGGGGAGCAAACAGTGAATGTTAATGGCAATAAACCATTCAGCTGGCAGCAAGTGCAGGAAGCTGATGGGATTTCATGGCCGTGTTGTACTTTACAAGCTCCTTGCTAAAAAAAATAACCACATTAGAACTGTAAGATATGAACCTAAAAGTACAGAAAGTTAACGACTCCGTTTTTCACCTGGCAATCAAATCAACCCTTTCCACATGGATGTAGAACGTGCAAAAGCAGATGGGGAACACATCTGGTGTTCGTGGTGGTGCCAGCTCCCTGCAGGTCGGGGGGACGTTCATGCACCGCTGCTGCAGGGGAAACCAGGGGCACAGGGGGTACAGAGCCGAGCAGGGGGGCTGCAGCTGCCAGGGGGGACAGGCAGAACCCGCTGCCTTGACGGTGTCACCGAGCTGTGACCGCGGGGAGGGGAAGGACAGCAGGCCATGGCCAGGACACTGCTTGGACCCCAGAGTGCCCTGGCTGGAGGGGAAAGGGCGAGTGGAGCCACCAAACCACCGCTGGCCAGCCCAGCCCGTCCTCCCCGCACAGGAATCCCCAAATCCCCCAGGCAGCTCAGCTCCAGCAGCAGCACAGAGGGACACAAACGCAGGGGCTCCGAGGCACCGCCGCAGAGCCGGCCCGGCGTTCCGTCCCCTGGGCTTGGCGTGTTTTGGTCTGTGAGATGCCCCGAGGGCTGGGGGCAGAGCAGCCCCTGCCGTGCCCTGTCCCCTCCATCCTGTGTGTCCCACAGCCACCAGAGTCCCTGCCCAGTGCCTGGCACGGCCACCCGAACAGAAACCCAGCAGAGGATGAAGAACATGGGTTGGGTGCAAGAGCAGAAGTTTGGGAACCCTGGGGGACACCTGGCGAAGAAGGAGGAGGAAGAGGAGCAGCGTTTTGGTGCAGTTTTACTCTTTTTGGTCTTCACCAACCTGCACCATCCGGGCCAGTACCAAGCACAGCCCTGCTCCCCCGGGGCCATCGACGTCTGGGCTCAGCCACGTCCCACCAGCACCAGCGAAGACTTTCTCACTAGTTGCGGTATCGGTATAAAAAGTTAAAATCCGCGGGGCGCACGGCCACCGGCTGTGGCGTGTCCGGCTGTGCCACCGGGCATCCCTCCCGCGGCACAGAGCCAGGCTGGGCATCGCCTTCTCCGGGGCACCGCGGGCAGCAGCGCCTTCCCCGGGGCTGGCCGTGCTCTCCTTCCCCGGGGCTGGCCGTGCTCTCCTTCCCCGGGGCTGGCCGTGCTCTCCTTCCCCG
>QUSF01000027.1:41640-65145 GCA_003676055.1 Chloebia gouldiae | reverse complement strand
CTGGCCGTGCTCTCCTTCCCCGGGGCTGGCCGTGCTCTCCTTCCCCGCCGGCCCGGAGCCCTGGACCGGCGCTTGGGGGCCGCTCACAGCTGGGTCTCGTCGCGCGTTTCGGGGTTGCCCGAGCCCAGCTTGTTGCTGCAGCTGCTCTTGCGGCTGTGGCCATCGTTGGCCACGTGGGCCAGCGGGTCGGAGCGGATCAGGTACCTGCAGGACACAGCCTGGTCACGCTGCTGGAATGTCCCCAGTTCCCCCTGGAATGGAGGCCAGGATACACAAGGGTGTCCCATGGAGCTGGGCTGCTTGCGGAGCACGGCAGTTGTTTGAATGAGGGGTGTTAAAATATAGCCGGTCGTGTAAATGCCATAAAATAATATAATAAATAATCAGCAGTTATTCCTCAGCTGCTCAGTGGCCAAAGCCAAAGGAAAATCCCACGCTGCCCATGGGAGCTAAAATGGGGCTGGGGTGGTTTGAGTTCTGCTCAGGAGCACAGGGAGTTGGAATGGACTGGGAAAGAGGCAAAAGCTGTGGGTATTTATGAGAAATCCTGGGAAACAACGGGATGGGGGCAGCTCATGGCGCTGGGGGCACTCTGGGGACGGGGTGAGGTGACACTTACACGATGTCATTGAGCTCCAGCCGCGTGTCCGGGGGGGGGTTGATCAGGACGTAGGACAAGGTGTTCTGGTGGTCGTTCATCTCATCTGCAAGAGGAGGGGCAGAGCTGGTGAGGGAGGGACACCCCCACAGACACCCCAACAGGCAAGGTGGCAGATCCCATCCGGGCAAACGGGTCCCTTCACCAGGAGAAGCCGTGGGCAATGTCGCTGCCACCAGGAGGGCACCAGGAACGTCACTGCCACCTCCCTCCTCACCTCCCCAGGCTGTCCCCACCACAGCACGGCCCAGGGGACTGGCAGAGGTAACTCTTCAAAGCCCCCACTCCCTCCCCAGAAATAAAGTGAGATGTCTTACCTTGGTGCAGTGCAAAAGAGGGAACAGGTTAGTCCTGCTGTGTCAGGTACAGCACAAGTCCAACCACGGGCTCAGGGCAGCTGAACCCCCCCGGGGCCGCCCCAACGCTCTGCCCACCTCTCCCCTTCAATTACTCCATTTTGCACCATCCGGGCCCAGGATTAGTCCAGGGATTGCTCCTTTCCCCTGCCCAGGGGAAATCGCCTCCATGGACATTCAGAGCCATCAATGCCATTTTGGGGATGGCTCTAAACCACAGTGACCTCCCGGGGGGGGGGCTCAGGGCCACCACGAGCAGCACCCACGGGGGCAAACGGGGGGATCTCAATGACAGGGGTGCCCCTGTGCTCCCCAAAATAGCCAAGAACAAGATCATGGTGAGATGGATGGGGGTGCGAGGCTGCGGGTGCCAGGGAAGGGTGGAAGCTGCGACAGGTGACACCATTTCCAGACAGGGTGATGGGGTGTGGATGGACAGGGTGGGGAGGGGACGGACAGACGGACACCGGGGCAGCATGAGGAGCACGGGGGGACACCAGCTCGCTGCAAGGCTTGGCACTGGGACACCTCTCCAGGCTTTTGGAAAGGCCCCTCTGAGGTGCAAATGGAGCAAATGGAGCTGCTTTGGGGGCAGCAGGACTGGGATGGGCATTAATTCCAGGCTGGGGGCTGCTCCTGTGGCCTGTCTTGCTGTCCCCCTGCCTGGTGTGGGGGATCCCCCAGTCAGAGGCTGCCCTGTCCCATGGTGGGCACAGCTGGGGTCTCCTGCCTCAGCAATGACAACGGGTGCCAGGTCACCCTGGCACGGGGCTGAAACTGCTTTTCTCCAGCCCTCAGATGCAGCTCCAGCCACCACGGGCAGCCAGCACAGGAATGCAGACAGCTTCCTCCCGAGGTGTCCTTGCCAGGGCACACCCAGGGCTGTGCCACGTCCAGTGGTGCTTGCAGGGGGACACCAGACCTGTGTGCTGCTGCTCAGACACGTCCCTGTCACCTCTGACACCACAGAAGGTGCTGCAGCCGGGGGGACCTGGGACCACCCTCGGGGAGATGCTGCCTGAGACCCCCAGGCTGTACCAGGGTGTCCTGTCCTGGAGCCACCGGGGCGTTTTGGCCATCCCAGTGCTCAGCCTTACAGGGAGACAGGGGTGGGGTGGCAATGCCGGGGCAGGGGTGGCACACAGACCCTGGGACCCGACGGGACACACGGGGTTGGACGTGACAGGGAGGTGGGGACGGGCTCTGGCTCTGGGCAGGTTTCCCTGCCCCATGGAAGTTTCCTGACCCCATGCAGCCAAGCCAGGCCCTGCTGAGCACACCGAGTATATTGCTGCACCTCCACTGCCATGGGCAATATACTCTGCTGGCCTGGGGCTTCCATGAGCCCCAGCTGGGGCTGCCTGGCTGATGAAGGACACACTTTGTAAGGAAAATGCCAACGTTTCACCTTAAGCCTGGGCTGGTGAAGCCAAAAATGAAGCTGGGATGGGCCGTTGCTAATCTCGGGGTTGCTGAGGTAAAAAAGAGCCTTTCCAGGGCAGGCTCCACTGTGGTGTAAAGGTGAAGGAAAGATGGGAAAACCTGGCAGGTCCCACAGAGCCCCACAAAGTGCCCGGGGTGGCTGCAGAACCAGTGGCCCCTGTGGCTACTGTTGCTGCCTTGGGCTGAGCCCAGCACCCCTGGTCAGAAAATGGGGTCTTCTAATGCTAGAGGGGGTCCAGGAAGGCAAACCAAGGGGTGCAAAGGGATTTTTAAAGCATTGCCTTGCCCTGGACTGACCCAGCAGGAGCTCCAGTATCTCATCACAACACACACAGGCAGCTCTGGTGCACCTGAACCCTTCCTTGTCCCCTCCTCAAGCTGCCAGTGGCTGTACAGCCCAAAACCCCCTCACGGAGCCGTGCAGGGAGGGTATGGTTAAAGCAATCCAAGGGCTGTGATTTCCCTGTAGGAATTCTGCTAAAAAAGAGTCCCTGAGGTTTCTATCTTCCTGATCAGGCAGAGCCCCGAGCTTGCATCACCACCACAGGACACTGAATGGTTTTCCAACGCCACCCAACAAATTAGTGCTGAAAGCTCGGGGATCTAAGGTGAAAACTGGCAAGGGTGAGGTTTGGGCTTAGCTGGCATGATCTTGTTGTACGCTGCACGCCATGAGTCACGCGGGACTCCCAGGGAAAGGGAATTACCTTGCAAATATCCCAGGTTTACCCGATTCATCACATCACTGGCTGTTAAATTTGCTACATCCTCTACAGAACATACAGGGAAAGGCACAGACATAAACAGAGAGAGAGAGAGAGGTCAGCAAGCCATGGTTTGGCAAATATCAGAGACGAGCTCCTGCGCTGCAGCGATAACGTGAGCAAAAGAAAAAGGAAAGGGGCAGAAGGCAGAGCAACGTTTTTCCACGGGTGTCCAGACACTGACGGTGACACAAGGTGACAACACACAGTCCCAGCACTGCTGTGTGCCCAAGGAGCTGCTGGTCCCCACACTGTGCCCTGTGTCCCTGTCCTCTTCCCCTCCCTCACTGTTTGCTTCAACCAAAATTTGCCAGATGGGCCAGGACAAGGATGCCAGCCCTGACCTGACCCCAAGCTGTGCCCCAAGCCTCACCAAGGCCCAACAGCCCCTCTGGAACTATTACAGGAACTGCAGGGACTGGGAATGTAGGGAAAAAATGAGAGGGGGGATGCACCACTGCAAGCCCTTGCCTGGCAGTCCCTGTCTTCGCTCCATCCCACCACAAACCACCTCTCCTGCCTCTCTCCCTGGGGATGCTGGCAGTGCCCACAGCCACCCCCTGGGCCCCCACTCCAAACCCCTCCTGCACTGAACTTCTGGACGACATCTCTTCCTCTTTCCCATGTCTAAAGCCTAAAGATGGGAAAGGAGGAATCCCACCCCCAAAATCAGCTCCCAACCCAGCTGGGGCTCACTGCCAGCCTGAGTGTGGGCAGGGGCCAACACGGGGTGGACAGACACTCCTGGAGGATGGAGCAAACAAGCAGCAGCACAGGATGGCTTTAAAGAAAGAAAGAAAGAAAAAAAAAAAAACAAAACCAAACCAACCAACCAAAGAGAGCTGTGGGCTACAGAATTTGTCATAACCAAGGGGTGGGAGCTGTCCAGGGGGACACAGATGCCAGCACCGACGGGCAGGTCAGAAGCTTGACGAGAGATGCGGCTGCACAGAGGGACCCTGAGCGCTGTGGCTGCCGCAGCCACACACCGCTGCCACACGCAATGAAGCAACTCAGCCCTGCAGCTACCGAAAGGTTTTCCACGAAGAGCTCATGACAGATTAAAGTCCATAACAAAAGGGGGCTGTGCCAGCTGACGAGGTTTGGCCTCTCCCTGCGATCTACAAGGGCTCTTGGGCACAAGGGTTGTGCTGACCTGGGGTCGGGTTGTCCTGAACCACCATCTCTGCATGGCTGGAAAGTGGGGGACAGACGGGGCCTCGTGCCCCGAGGCTGTGTGGGGACACTGGGTCCTGCTGCAGGCACAAGGGCCACTCTGCCACTGCCAACTCCTGCCTGGAGCCATCCCAGAGCCCAGAGATGGTGGGGGGGGGCTGCCTGCAGCTGGCTGGGGGTGGCAGGGGAGGGGGTTCTGCGTGGCGGGACCCCAGCCTGGAGCCGCTGGTCTGCACAAGCACAAGCAAGCCGGGGGGATGAGGCGCCGCTCGGAGCGCGGCCGGCAGCGCCCGCTGGGACAGGCTCGGCGCGGGGTTAGGCTGGCACGGGGTTAGGCTGGCACGGGGTTAGGCTTTAGGCTGGCACGGGGTTAGGCTGGCTCGGGGTTAGGCTGGCTCGGGGTTAGGCTTTAGGCTGGCACGGGGGTTACCTGAGGAGCCCGCGGGCGGGAGGCAGCGCCGCAGAGCGGCTCGGCCAAGCGGCACTTACCGTACCCGGTGGTGGGCAAGCCCAGGTGCTTCATGCGGTTTTTGACGAGCTCGGAGAGCTCCTGCCGCTCGGAGCGCCGGTAGAGGCTGAGGCGCTGCTGGCTGATCCACTCGGCCGTCTTGCTGGAGTGCTTGTTGCCCTTCCTGCTGAGCCGCCGTGCCCACTGCATGCTCTTGCGCCGCAGCAGAGGGTGCTCCGACTGGTCGCTGGAACACGAGTTCCGGTGGTGGCTCGTCTTGATGCCCCAGTGCTCCTTGACGTCCTTGGTGTCCTCGCAGTCCTCAACATTGATTGAGATCTGTGACTAGAAGCCCAGCAGGTCACGCGGGATGGGGGTGGCCGAGAGGGGTTTGGCCTGTGCCTGGCAGGGTGGGATCTCTCCCACGGGCCGGGTCCTTCCTCTGACCCAAATGGGCTCTCTCAGCACTTTGTCTCTGCACTGCAGGAGCTGCTGGGCTGGCAGATTTCACAGAATCCCAGAGTGGTTTGGATTGGAGGGAGCATGAAGCTCATCTCATTCCATTCCTTGCCATGGCCCACCAGACCAGGTTGCTCCAAGTCTTTTCCAACCTGGCCTTGAACTTCCAGGGATGGGGCAGCCACAGCTTTCCTTGGATAAGCTGAGGAGAGTTTTGTGGGCACCTGACACCTCACACAGGATCACCTCTGGGGCATCTGCCCAAGGAACAGCCATTGCCCTCATCTCCCTCTCTTCCCTCTTACAGCATCTGTGCTGCCACATGTCTGACCCAGCAATCCCCAGTGTTGAGCAGGAGTTCATTAATAAAACCTTTTAAAGCATCTCGAGGAGCTGGGCTGCATTTAATTAAATGTCAACTTTCAGCTCCCTGTCACTGCATCCTTTCAAGTTGAAAACTGAAGGTATTTAAAAGGGACACCGGCTCCCTCCCTTGCTCCTGATCCCAGTTAATTACATCAGGGCACTGAGGCTCAGCCAGTGTCTCCCTTCCGTGGGGACAGGCAGTGCTGATTGGCACCAGGGCTGAGGGCTGGCACAAAGCACGGGGTGGCTCTTGGTGGCCAGAGCCAGCCCAGGGATCAGCCAGGGGGTGTGGGGACAGGGAGGCAGCGCCCGAGCGCGCGGCCGGACGCGAGCGGCACTCACCTGCGCTCGGATGTCGTGGGGCTGCAGAGGAAGGGAAAACCACGAGTCAGTCCAGCAAAGGGGCAGCCCTGCTGTGCCCACCCTGCTCCCCAAGGTGCCCAGTGGTGTGGCAGAGCCGTGCCAATAACAGCCAGCACTGCCCGGAGAGAGGGGCACAGGCCCTGACCCAGCTGGGGTTCCTGGATGCCACCACCCAGCGCAGCCACTCTAATGGAATGAACACAAAAATTCCCCTTCCCCTGTTCTCCCCTCCCCACTGCTGCTGCAGCCAGGTCTGAGATGCACCAGGGACCAGCTCCCTCCTGGATCCCAGCCTGGCTGGCACCACCAGCAGCCCCTTCCCAGCCTGTGCCAGCACCGTGCCCCACCTCGGAGGTGGCAAACATGTGCGACTCCGTCCTGTAAATCCCGATGGGGATCTCGGCGCTGGAGGAGCAGAGCTTCTGGAAGAGGCGGCCGTATGTCCGGATCCACAGGTCATCCTCAGTGATCTTCATCTGAGGAACACGGCACAAACATGGACCCCCACGTGCACCTTGGGCCGCTCCCGAGCTTCACCCCAGCTCATCCACCACCATCCCAAAAGTGACCTGGGCTCCACAAGAAAATCAGGGGCAATGCCTTCAAAACACGGAGTTTGATTCTCAGCACTGAGGCTCCCCAAAATGGAAGGGAACAATGACCGGGCAATGCTGTTCCCACCCCACTTCTGCAAAAGAGGGGAACCCCAACCCGGTGCACAGGGTGACAGATGCCCCCAGATCCAGGCCAGCTTGGCCTGATGGTTTCACCCCAGGGGGACCTGGCACGTACCGCACAGAGGTACCCGGAGCCCGGCGTGGTGTCGAGGCCCAGCAGCAGCCGAGTGATGGTGATCATGTAATCCTTCACGAACGACTGCGGAGACATTTGGGCAGGAAACCAGGGCCAGGTTTGCTCAGCTGCTCCCTGGGGGATGCCAAGGGGAGGCCACAGCTGCAGGGCTGTGTCTCACCTGGTAGAGCAGCGTGTCCAACATGCTGATGCTGAAGACCCTCCCAGCTGCGAAGGGCAGCCGGAACATGAAGGCCAAGTTGGAGCCATTCTCTCGTTCTCTCTGCAAGAAGAAGGGGAAGTTTGAGCTCAGATGGCACAGAAACTTGGAGGACTCATGGCAAAGGGAAGGCACAGGTGTAATGTTTCTGGTGGGTGTGGCAGGAGGAAACCAGGGCAGCATCTTTGCACTGTAGAAAAAGAGGATATTTTTTTCTCCATGGAAATGTGTGAGACATGTTTGGGTTTCCTCGACATGGAAAAAGCACAGGACTTCGAGGAGCTCCAATGCAGTCAGTCACTGTCAGTGTTGGCTTCCCAGGCCCCCATGCAGGGAACAACCTCCTCTTACCTTTTCTAGCTTGGAGAGGGCCAGAGAGTAACTGTCCTTAGCCCTGAACTGCATGAACCTCATGTTGGAGGGGTGGGTCAGCTCCGTGATAATGCTGAGGCTGGGGAAGAGCCTGCAATGGAAAGAGATCTGTTATCCTGCAGCTGTCTCAGAGGATTTAAAGCCTGAGGAAGACCACAGTCATCCCTGTCCTGTCTGAGGTCAGAAATAGCTGGCTACATGCTGCTTCCTACAGCAAACCCAGTGCCAGATGTGTCCCACTGTGCGTAGCCACCACCCCAGGCTCTGGCAGCCTTCCTGGCCTTGTCCCCAGCAGTGGTCACCCCTCACCTGAACATGGTCTGGACGTTGACAATCGTCTTGGCATCTGCCATGTAGTCCTCCTCGGCACTCATGGTGCTCTCCTTGTCCACCACCACCAAGTTGTCGGCGTAGATGATGCCACACTGCAGCAAACTGTCCAGGCTGGGCAGTTCCCAAAGAGAAGAGCGCAGGGTCAGCCCTTGGAAACGACACAGGGAAGCAGCACAGGGGTTCCACGGCGAGCCCAGGCTGCTCCCGACCTGCTCTTCACCTGCTCCCACCTCCCAGGGAGGGGTTGACAACTCGAGAAGCCCAAGGTGGGCTCAGCTCTACGCTACCAACCCTGGGGCTTCTCACGGGGTGACTGAACAGGCTGGGCTGGGGCAAATGCAACAATTCAGGCACGACAGCCACACGTGGAAACACCTACTTGTCAATGGTGCCCTCCATGTAGTAAACCATGGGGAAACAGCAGATGGCCTCCAGAAAGTGGTGCTCAGGCCTGGGGGGAGAGCCACAGAGAGCGAGGTGGTTCAGCACGTCCACGCAGCAAAGACAGACACAAAATCCCAGGGCCGACCAGCCCAGGTACCCAGCGGTGGCACCGCTGTTCCCTCACACTCCCACCCCGCAGCACAAAATGCCCAGGGCAACGCAGGGAGGGTCTGTGGGAGGGAGAACACCCTGGAGAAGTACTTGCTTGTTGTCCAGCAGCAGCACGATGGGGTTGAGCTCCTTGCGGGAGCGGTAGTACGCCCGCAGCGGGACGATGAAGTTGTAGAGGCCGTTCCCGGCTGTCTCTGCAGAAACGATGATCAGTTTGTTCTTGAACCCGTAGGCTTTGGCGTCCTCGAAGCTGTTGTGCTTGCAGCCCTGCGTGGGACAGCGCAGGGACTCGGTGGACACGTCCTGGGGGCTCGGCCCCAGGCAGCCCCGCAGCCCCTCCGCACCTTGTCCAGCCTCAGGCAGCAGAACGGGGCTTTCTCGGGCAGAAGGTGGCACAGGGTGGGGGAGCTCCCGATGTAGGGCGAGTTTGGGGGGTAGCCCTTCACGTACCTGCAGCAGAGAGAAACCTGTGTGAGGACACGGGGAGAGCTTTCCATTTATCCAACGCTCAGAGGCTGGGGAAAACATTCAACAGCAACACTGGCAAATGCCCTGCAAGACTCTCCTGCAGCAGCTGGGAATTCCCTGGATATACACATGTAGGAGAGCTTTTTGCTATGCGAAGGGCCATGAGGTTGTAAAGATGCAAGGACAGAATGCTCGTGGAAAATCAGGAGGGGCTGAGCCTGAGCTTCCCGAGGCACCACAGAGCACGTGGATGTGCCAATGGTCCAGTGCCTCCGCAACTGGAACAAACTGGGAGCAGCCACAACGAACGAGACAAAGAAAACTCCATCAACGGGGAGCCACTCACTCCACCACCGCCGACCCCTCCTCGTCCGACTGGGTCATCTCGTCCTCGGACTGGTCGCTGAGGAGGTCGCAGGGCAGCAGGGACGAGGTGTCAGCCAGCTCCAGGACGGGGGCGATGCTGGGCCGGCGCGTGCCCGAGCCGTTCTCGGCCGGCAGCGCCAGCTTGCTGCTGTTGGCAGGGCGGCACTCGGTGTTCTGCAGGTCCATGGCCACTGTTCCTGGACACAGCAAACACGCTCTCAGGGTGGGAAATGTCACAAAAGCCTCTTGTCCCCAAGCCCTGCTCAGGGATGAGACAGCCCAGCTGATGCTCTGTTTGTGGGCACGGGGAGTGCAGGTAAAGCCCCCCACCAATGCTCTATCCATGTGCAGCATCTCCCCAGGGCTCAGCTGTCCCTGGGGTCTGTCCTTCTCTCCATTCCCCTCACAGCTCAGCGGCCAGCTGAACCACTCACCCTCCTCCTGCTCCCTGGACTGCCAAACCGGGCTCTGCAGGGTTTTTTTGTCATGCTGATGTATCTCTGACAGGACAACCCCGCAGCCCAACCCCTGCCCACAGCTCCTCGGGGGCTCTGGGAGACACCAGCCAGGTTAGGAGCCACATCTGCCCTTCCCATGGATGTCCTTTTGCATCAGAGAGAGGCAGGCAGGCAGCAATGCCCTCACCCACCTCCCACACCCCTCCTGAGCAGCTCCAGGTCTTAGAATCTCAGAATCTTTAAGGACAGGAAAATCCTCTAAGACTGAATGCAACCATTCCCCCCAGCACTCTCAACCTGCCACTAAATCATGTTCCCAAATGCCACACCTGCATGTCATTTAAATCCCTCCAGGGATGATGACTCCCCCACTGCCCTGGGCAGCCTGTGCCAATGCTTCACAGCCTTTTCTGTGAAGGAATTCTTCCTAATATCCAACAGGGAACAAGAGAGATTTCCTCATCCTGTCCTCCAACAGCTTCCAAAAACCAAACACATCGATGGAGTGTCCCAAGAAGCAGAACCCTTGCCAAACACCACTGCCCTGCTGGCACTCACGTCATTTCTGTCCCTCTCACCACCTCTGCCAAAGGTCCCTCTGTGTAGATCTGTGTGATGAGAACTGTGACAAACATGGCTCAGCAAAGCACTCTGAGGCTTGCTGGGGGATAATCTATGCAAATTGCTGCACAGGAGTACAAACACATAAATTATTTGCTTCAAATATAATGTGCTCGTGGGGCTCAGCTCCTCCAAAACTTGTTCTCCCCAGATACAAGAGGGAAGTAATGACTCATGGCATTTTTCACTTGCACAAATGCACCGCTGGCTGCAGAGAGAACTACGCTCTTCCTCGCTTTGGGAATCATAAACGTGATTTAGGATGTGCCCCACGGCATTTCTTCTTCCAGCCTTGGAAATAATTGGGGGCTAAATCCAGGCTTGGGGCATTTATGCAAATACCCTTAATGATAATAGGCATCACGAGGTTTAATAATGATATTTGAGCTTGCTGAGAGCACCCGGGGTGCAAGGGAACATGTATTTTACTGGTGAGATGGCTGGGAGAGAGCACGGAAAGGGCTTTTTGGGCAGAGGGGGAGTGTGGCAAGGAGTGTGCAAAACACAAAATAAACCCAAAACCACAAAATAAACCCAAATGTGGGGGAGGAAACGAACCCAAACGTGGGGGAGGTGATGGAGTGGGGTGTGCCAGCTCCTGCTGCCCCCCGAGCCCCCCGACTCACCCATGCTGGCGATGATGCTGTGCACGGGCAGCCGGGAAGGGCCATCATAGCTGCCCCTGCCCGCAAAGCCCTTCTTCTTCTGCTTCTCCTCCTGCTTGAAGATGAAGGCAGAGTTCTCCTCCTTGGTGATGTTGATGTAGAAGCAGGTGTCCGACGCTGCCATGATGTGCCGCGGCCCGGGGTTCAGCAGGATGCTTTTGTTCTCCTCCCTGCGGATGCCGATCAGGCAGACGCCGTACCTGTGTCGGGAGCAGGGGCTGAGCATTCCTGGTGGAGAAAAACCCCTCGGGGGCATTGTCCCGGAGGAAAAGCCCCTCGGGGGCATTGTCCCGGAGGAAAACCCCTTCTGGGCATTGTTCCCGGGGTGAGAAAAACCCCTCGGGGGCATTAAAACCCCTCTGGGGCATTGTCCCCGCCGGCAGCAGCCCCAGCCCCGACCCCAGGCATGCAGAGCAGGATCCCCCAGCCCCCTGCCCTCACTTCTTGTGGGCGTGGAAGGCGGCGTAGGTGAAGCTCTTCCCCTCGTACTCCATGAAGAATTTGCTGTCGCCCATGCGGATGTGGTAGACCTCATTGCCCGAGCAGCGCCCGTACATCCGCTGCCACTGCTCCGGAGACTCCTGGCCCTCCCTGCAGGCACGGCAGCGTCAGGAGGGAGCCACCGGGGCTGGGATGGGACCCCCAGGGCTGGGATGGGACCCCTGGAGCTGTGACAGACCCCTGGAGCTGGGATGGGAACCCTGAGGCTGAGGTGGGACCCCTGGAGCTGGCACAGATCCCAGAACTCCAGCCAGATCCCAGGACAGAGCACCAATAATCTCTGGAGCTGCCCCGGAGCCCGACAGCAGGGAGGTGACAGTGACACATGGCCACGAGCTGTCGGTGCTCGCCGGGGATGAGCTCGTTTTCATTTTGGGTTTTAAGTGCCTTTTTATTTAACGAGGGCTCCTGCAGGGCGCAGGGGGAGGGTGCAGAGCCTGTGTTGGCAAACTGCCCCGAGCATGGGGTGAGAGGCATCTGGCAAGGATGTTTCATGACTGTTCTGATGGCAGTTTACCCAAAATTCAGACATTTCTGACTGGCCAAGGAGTGCAGGGCACACACCACTGCTCCCCTGTGCTGGCAGAGCTCCTTCCAGGCATGCTGGATATAAACCCACCAAAAAACCCTGCAGGGTCTGGTGCTGCTTGTGCTGTGAATTCACCTTCCTGCATGCAGGACTGCGCCCATACAGATATTTTTATCTCCAGTCTCTGGAAATTTGGCATTGCCCAGCCCACCTGCACTGGTGTGGTCCCTTTACAAAATGAGCTCTTGCTCGAGACCTGGATGGGGGTCCCAGACCCCACTGTGCTCCCCAGCCCCGTCCCAGACACCATCCGCCCTGCCCTGAGCTCAGAGACCTCAGTTCTGCCATCCCTCCAGGCTCAGACGGGGGTAGGGGAGGGCAGGGACAGCGAGGGACAGCGAGGGACAGCGAGGGACAGCGAGGGACAGCGAGGGACAGCGAGGGACAGCACTCACTGGCCACGGGAGGTGTGCACCAGCAGCGTGATGAGGGTGGAGGTGGCAGGGCAGACACAGTTCAGTGCCAGCATGGCGTATTTGCACTCTTCCTCACACACAACGTGATCTGAAAGGCAGAGGGGACCATCACAGAGGGGAGGGGGACAGATGGGTTCCCTGGCTGGCAAGGCCCAGGAATGGGGTCATTTTAGGGTGGTGTTGGGCACTGGGTGTTTCCTCCTCCTGCCAGTCCAGGAGGGCTCTCAGCTGACCAAGAGCTGCTGTGCAGCTGCTCCAACTCACCAGCAAACTTGACATGAAATTTATTTTCTGGCTTTAGGATCTGAACGTAGAGAGGACAGTTTGGAGCAAAGTCTTTGACAGCCCAGGCCCTCAGGATGGTTTGGTGGTCCTGGACAAGGACAAGAGCAACAAGAGCTGCTTGGTTGATGGTTTCTTTTCCCCAAGGTTTCTACACCTGGGATGAACTGCAAAGCACCCAGCCACCCTGAAGCTGTACAGCACGAGTTCCTCCTGCCCCTGGTGCTCCCTGAGACTGAGCGCTGATGGGAAACCAGCAGAAGAAGGTGAGCCCCCAGGGGCTCAGCCAGCAGCGTGCTGCTGCGTGTCTCTGTGCCATCGCCAAGGTTCTCCATGGCACTCAGCCCCTTCCCAGCACCCTCCTTTGCTGGGCACAGGTGACACCAACACCACCCCAGCCCCTTCTGCCTGAAAAATGCCCCCTCCTCACCCCGGCTGGACTCACCGCCGCTGTTCTGTCCACCTCGTTTCGGCTGCTCAGAATGAAGCAAGCTTCTCCATTGTCCATCCTGCCAAGAGAGAGCAGCGGCCCCATGAACTGCAGGGCCCCCCAGACCCAGCTGGGGACCCAGCTGGGCTGACCCTCCCCGCCAGGGACGTGCAGCGTGTCCCAAGCTCACTTGGCTCTCATGAGGTCCTGGTCCTTGAGCGCGGAGCCCTGGAGGTAGATCACCCTCTGGGACCACAGGGGGATCTGCAGCACGCGCCGCACCTGGATGTCCATCTCCGTGGGGCACAGGATCACCACGTAGTAATCCTGCGAGGGAGGGAGAGAGGCCGCCGTGCCTGGGGGGCCGTGCGAGGCTGCAGCGACCCGGCAGCGGGCGAGCAGGGCCCGGTGCTCACCTGCAGGCGCGGGTGGGCGTAGAACTCGTTGAGGAAGTCCATGAGGAGGTCGATCTTGAGGGAGCTGACGCACAGCACCACGTGCTTCTCGGTCTGCGCGCGGTGCCGGCTGTAATTCCCGCCCGACTTCTGCCGCTCCATCCACAGGTAGACGAGCTCCTCGAACTGCGGAGGGCACGGAGCTGATGTCCCCACCGGCAGGGCTGCCCTGGGCCGGGCTGGGAGTCCCTCCCCACCCTCAGCTGTGCAGGTCTCACCTGCAGCGGCAGCACCACCAGGGCCACGCAGATCATGATCACCACGAGGAGCTGGGAAGGCCAAATCTTTGGTGTCACATCTCCGTAGCCCACGGTGGAAAAGGTGACGATGCAGAAATAGAAGGACTTGAAGAGGGAGAGCTTCTCACCTGCTCTTTCTAAGTGCTGGATGCCACAGGTCCTGGAAGGGAAAAGCCCCATTACAGCAGAACCCCGCACACCTGCAGCTCAAAGCCACCCTGTTGGACACAAGTGTCACCCAAACCTTCCTGGGCCTAAGTTGTACCCCCTCCATCCCCAAACTCAACCAGCAGCAGGGCTGGGAGCACCACTGAGCTCTGAAACAGCATTAGTCATCCACATCAGAGCATCATCTTTATTGCCAAAAACTCATGAGCCTAAAAGCCTCATTTCCTCTCCATTCGGCAACTTAATAGTTCAATATGCCTCAAACCCAGACCGAGGGAGCCAGAGGAGAATTCAAAGCCTAATTCAGAGCTAAATAGCCAGTGATGAGCTCTGCTCCCCTGCACAAAGGAACACCCTTGATGCTGGCAGTGGCAGGGAAAGGGCCCAGTTAATTAGCAGGAGCCCCAGAGGCCAATTACACAAATGAGCTCGGGAGCTGTGATGTGTGAGGGAGGAAGAGCTCGGCTGGTGAAGGAACCATCCCTGGTGAATGAGCCATCCCTCACCTGCCCCTGGGGGAAGCTGCTGTCCCTGCCCTCGTGTCCACATCCCCCAGCTGCCTCTGACAACACCCTCATCCGCACTAAAACTTCCCATTAAAACCCTGGAATAAGGCAGGATCATTAGTGTGACTCAGAAACCCTCTCACAGAGCTCAGTGTGCCCGGGGATGGAGAAAAGCAGGGGAAGGTGGGAGCCCTGCAAGAGCCCAGCTCTGCCAGCTGCCCCAGATGGGCACAGCTGGATTCCTGGGGTGGGCACAGCTGGATTCCCTGGATCAGGAAGGGAGTTTAGAGAAATGGAGAACACCACTCACCCCGTGAAAACGAGACACAGGAGGGTGCAGATCAGGATGAGCACCTGGTTGAACATCGCTGACTGCGTCCTTTGGATGGCTCGGTGCAGATCGTTCTGGGGAGACAGAGATGGATTTTTCCCCCACAGAGCCTGGGGGAAAATCCCCTCCAGGCACCAGCTGCTGCCTTGCTGCCTCCAGCAGTGCCCAACCCAGTGAAGGGCGAGCCTGGATTTGGGAAGGGATGTGGTTCCCATCAGCAGGTCTGGGATCTGCTGCCGGGAGAGACAGCACCAGTGGGAACAGGGGAATGGCTGGAACACCTCAGCCCTGACCACCCCGGCTCAGACACTGAGGGACTCCAGGGAATGCCTGGCATTCCCAGCCTGGCATTCCCTGGCACAGCTGCACACACCAAGCTCCAAATCTTGCCCAAAGCTGAGGGCAGCCAAGGGTCCCTTCCCAGTGCTGCTGCCCTCCACATCCCCGAGGAGCTGGACGAAAGGGATCACTCACAATCATGTTCTCCAGGGCGTACTTGGCCAGCCAGCAGTTCAGAAACACAGGAATGAACAAATTCCGCAAAGGAGGCCAGAATATCTACGAAAGCAAGGGTTATTCACAGAGAAATCCACGCTCTTTCAAAAAATAGAGCTATAAGCAGCCAATCCTCCCTGTCTGGAAGGATACAAATCCAAGCTGAGCAGAAGCTGCCACCAAGCACTGCCCTGCTTCCCTGGCTGCAGCAGAGCAGCTGGAAAGGGAGGATGAGTTTTGGGATAACACTCCAGAGAAAGTCATTATATTGTCAAATTCTGAAGGGGAAATTTCCTGCCAGTCTTAAAAACCACTTGGCCAGAAACCCATTTGTCTTTATTTCAGCACCAAAATACAGCACTTACTTAGAGCTGCTTTCAAATGTCACTGGGACACACTCACCGTGATGATGAATGGCACCGTGTTGATCATCTCCAGGACGAAGGAAATGCGAAAAATCTGTTCCCAGATGTTCCCCTGAGGAATTAAAGGCAGAGAAGAATTAAACAACCTTAAAAGCTTGCCAGAGGACAATTAAAATGATCCCACTCTGCCACAGACCCTGCTGGATGAGAGAAATACAGTGCAGGAGAGGTGCAGCGGTGGTGGCAGACACTCAGGGAGCAGGAAACATTCCCGAACTCCTCAGTCCTCTCCACAGCCACTGCATCCCTCCATCTGTCACTGCTGCCACCCAGAGCTGGGGGACAACACCACTTCAGGCAAGGATGCAGAGTGACAGTGACAGCTACAGATCGCTGGCACTCAGAGCAGGGGGTGACGCAGGGTCTGAGTCTCTGCTGCCAACCCTCCCCTGGCCCCTGAGAAGATGCCATTTGTCAAGGTCACTTTTTCTGGCCATTTTAGGTGGCTTTGGTCCAAAGGAGTCAGCTTGTGCCTCTCCTTGTCCGGCTCCCTCCGGAGGAGCGGGGCACGAGCAGGAGTCGCCCTGCCGAGCTCAGGAAATCTGGGATGTGTCAGCCTGACACCAAACACAGTGAGCCTGCATTAAACGGGTCTGAATTTCTGAGAAAGCACAAAAAGAAGAGATTCTGCTCTGCTCAACGCTTATCCAGCAGCCCGGGGGGGAATGAGAATGGAAAACACCCAGAGACATCAGGCAGACAAACATCCTCCCGGGACGCTGCGGGCTCCGAGGTGGAGAAGGCAATTCCTGCTGAGGGCAGAGGCAGGCTGAGCCCTCCCAGGCCAGCCTCTCACCTTGTAGCTGAGATAGGTGAGCAGCATGGTCTCCAGGAAGCTGATGAGGGCGATGCTGACCTGCAGGGACACACAGGGGAGGCTCCCAGGGCTCTCTCCAGGTGTTGGCAGCGGATCGGAGCTCGCCGAGCCCCCCCTGCCCCGGAGAGCCCCTGGGGGTGTCACGGGTGGGGCAGAGCTCCCAGCCCAGCCCCTCTGGGCTCCTGCACGCCCAGCAAGGGCTGCTCACCTGCACGGCCCACAGAGGGGTTTTTCTGTCCACCCAAAAGATGTGTGACCTGCAAAGAAACCCAGAGGGGATCTGAGCTGTGGCCTGGCTGTTTTCACACCCCAAAATGCAAACCCGAGGCCACCCCTGGTTCAGGAGCTGCTGCTCCCTCCTGCACAGTTTGCTGGAGCAGCCCCTGCACTGGAAATCAGCCATTGCCAAGGGTGCAGCCACTGGCACTTGCCAATGGATTTGGTTCTGGGATGCTGCTCCACGTCCCTCAAGCAGCCCCACCAGCCCTGCCAGCAGCAGCCACCTCCATCCCTTTGCTCCCACATCCTGGCAGAGCTGACCCAGAGCACTGGAGCAGCTCCCACTCACCAGTTGATGTTCGTGGACTGGTTGAACGCTGTGTAATTCTGCTTTTCGCATTCCCAGCTGGGAGAGAAAGAGCAGGAAAAGCAGTCAGTGGGGGGACAGGGATGCTGGGATTGACTCCCTGGGATCACTGGAGAGCATTTCCACGGATCCAGATGCCCTGATTCCTGTAGCCAGGGCTTTGCACAGGAAAAGTCTCACACAGGCAGCCTTCAGCATCTCATTACTGGAGGACAAAACCCTTCAGGTTCCTCAGCCCCTCTCCCTGGCTGCAGGGAGATGGAAACTGGGAATTACCAGGTTACAATTAGCAAAAATTGCTGAGCTGCAGCTCCTGGGACAAGGCTGGCTGGGCCCCCAGCACCCTGCCAGGCAGGCAGCACCGAGCTGAGCTCTCCCTGCCCTGCTGTGAGGGAGGTGCTCCTGCTGGCCAGCCTTGCTGCTGCCACCCTCCCCCAGGAAAATGTGGAATTCCCCGAGCTGCAGATGTGCTAAACCTCTCAAGGATGAGCATCCGTGTCCTGCTTTGTTCTCACAGGTCTGAAAGCACTTTCAGAACGTGCAGATGTGCTTGGTAGTCTGCAGCCTTTACAAGGAGAAAATCAAATTGCCAATTATCCAAGCTCTTGGGGGGAAAAAAAAACCACATTGTACATGAGCTAAACGAAGCAAGGACACATTAAAAATAGGCTTATACTGACACCCAGCACAAAGCTGATGTGTGGAATCATCCATCACCTCAAGGATCCACACAGCACACCGTATTTCCCTCTCAAATGCTTAAATGGGATTTCGTGTTAATGTCTTCAAGGGCGTCAGCCTTCAGAAAATACTTGCATGGTGATGCCCTGGAGTGGCTGAAGGCCACGCTGAGCCCCTGACAGAGTCAGACAGAATTTGGAAATGATCATGACCTGAATTTTTCCACCATGCTCTGCTTGGGGCCAGCAGACACCCCCACACCATCCACGGGGTTTGAGCAGGGGCCTCCAGCCTGGCAAGTTTTGTTAAAGCACCAATTCAAACAGCTGGGGGGAGGAAAAAACCCATCCTCACAGCTGCCACACCCGCAGGGAGCCCTGCCCGGGCAGCCTGGGGGCTCGGGGGCACTCACCAGCCGATGCCCTCCTCGGGGTTGTCGAGCAGGACACGGACGATGTACAGGAGGCACGTGAGCAGCTTCAGGGAGAAGTTGAAGAGCCGGATCCTCAGGCCTGTGGTGGAGGGCAGCAGGGATGGGGCGGCATTCCCGAGCACCCCACAGACCCCAGACATGTCCTGGGCATGCTGGGCAGCCCCAGAGCACAGCCCCAGAGCACAGCAGCCCCCTGAGCCCTGGGAGGCTGCAGGAGCCCCAGGTCAGCAGCGCTGCCCAGCTCCACGTGCCCTGCCCAGTGTCACAGACACAGGAGCCAACACAGGAATAAATAACCACGGATCAGCTCCTTGCTGACCCCAATAGATGTGAGAGACAAATGAGGAGCTGCTGGAGTGTATCCCCCTCATTAGCAAGGATCCATTTAAAAGCGCCAGAGCAGCACTGACCACATCACAAGCACCTTGCAGGAGCAGGGATGGTGAGGAAAAGCTGCTGCTTTATCCACTCTGCCTCCCCAGCCAGTTCATGGGGTTATTACTCAGATTACAAGTGAGAAATTCATCACATTTTCATTAAAAACTTCCCCGTGGGCACCCTGTTGTGCTGCACTCCAGCTTTTTAGCAAGACAACGGGATGCAGGCAGGAAAAGAAAAGGCAAATTTATAAATTAACGAGCAGCCCCCCTCCAGACAGCTAATGACATCTCGGAGGAAGAAAATAAAAACACAATTTGTCAAGTGGAGACTAACCCCGATGGCTGGAGCAGGAGAGGGCAACTCACAGCCTGCCCTGGCTGTCCCCACAGCCTCAGGGAGGCACAGCCAGCTCCGTGATGGGGACATTGGCTCCCTGCCACCCACCCTGCTCCCAGCTGCTTGTCACGCTGTGGCTGTCCCCAGGGACCAGGGGTGGCAGGAGGCATCCTCTGCTCCCCATGCACCCAGAAAAGCAGCCAGAAAAGGGGCCAGGAGGCGGCAGCGGGCTGGGGACACGCGGGGACAAGGCCACCAGCAGATGGCAATGGCTTCGCATCCCTCGGGACTCCGGCTCGGGCAGGGCTCCCGCGGCCGCACATCCCGTGCCCCGAGCACTCACTGGATCGCTGGTTTTTGATGAAGAAGAGCTTCAGCCGCTCCTTGAAGGTGTTTTCATTCACGTAGAACTCGACCTGCACCCTGCGGGGAAAGTCCCCAGCGGGGCCGTCAGTGGGGTGGCAGGGCAGGAGCGCCCTGTCCCCCCATCCCAGCTGGGTGACCCCGCTGACATCCAGAGTGACCCAGGCTCGGCCGGGGCTCCCGGCTGTCCCCGCAGTCACAAACCACCAAAGCAGCCGATGTGACCCCGGGCCAGCTCTGCTGGGGACCCGGGGCTTGGCTTTTGTGCACACACAGCCAGCCGACAGCAGAGCCACAAACTTCTCCCGTCACACACTTCACCACATCCAAACCCCCCCGAAGAGCAGCCCTGGAGCAGCCTCTCCCCGTTTGTCTGCTCCAGCAGAGCAGGAGCTGGCGAGGACAATGTCCCCAGTGTCCCCACTATGTCCTGGCTCTGTCGCGTCCTGCCTCTGCCTGGGGAGGAGAAACACTCTGCATGGAAGCTGTTAAAAACAATTCTGCTCTGAAAGGAGAAAATTTCCCTTTGTTGCTAAGATACCACTCTTGGTCATTCCAGAAAAACCCAGGAGCTGACAACCAACCCCAAACATCGCTTGGCATCCAGGGCCACAGGTGGTGGCACGGGGACGGTGCCAGGGCAGAGCATCACCTGCCAGGGCCCTTCACAGAATCCAGCAAGGAGGAGCAGCAGGAGGATCTGGAAATGTTCCATCCCTGCCTTCCAGGTGGATCTGGGAATGTCCCATCCCCACCTTCCTTAGCTGCTCCTGCCTCCCCAGCAGCTGCACCCGCAGCCCCTTTTTCTTTATTGGGGAGCAGCCTCTCCTCGCTCTGAATATTTACCGAGCATTCATGCCCAGCTGATCAGGCAGCAAATTGGGAAAGGGTTTAACAAGGTCTTCATCCCGGGCTCCACCCCAGCCGGCCTAAGGGGTGGGGAGGTGGCCAGAGGAGCTCTGCACCACCCCTGGGGCAGGGATGGACAACCCCAGACCCCACTGCAGGGAGAGAGCAGAAGAATTTACAAGCCCTGGGTCATCAGCACGATGCTTGAGGAGCAAAGAGCGTTAATGCAGAGCCTCAGAGCCCAGCCTTCACACGTGCTAAAATTAATCGTTTCCAGAGCCAGACTCGGCAAATCATTTTTCCGTGCCAGGGCATAAATCAGCTGTCACAACTGCTCACAACGCTGCACACAAGATAATTGCTCCTTCTCCTTATTAAAAATGCCCAGGAAGTGCTGGGAACTGGCTTTCAGCTCCGACAGCAGCGCTGAGCACCCCATTCATCAGAGTCCCCGAGGACTGAGCGCCTTGAGGAGCCGAGACTTCAGGGAGCACGATTCCTCTGCCAGACATTTGTCTGGTATCAAAGCAACAAACAGCTAAATAAATCTCTGCCATCAGACAGATGGTTCACTGATCTGTGGCGCTGCGGCCCACCTCGAGACAATGACTGTAATTGCTGATGGATAAAAGGACTAAATGATTAGAGCTAACTCTTTTTGATAAAGTGGCCCACGTGTTCATCCATCCTGATGGCTGCTGGAAGAAAGAACACTGGGAAAACAATAAAGCAACAAAAAGCCGTGTCTGGACTGGGGGGGAACAGGGTGTTTAACACTACAAAGAGATGAAGAAATAAAAGAATGTGGAGGGAACAAGTTCCTGTGCAGACAACTTGAAAAGGCTGATCCTCAGATTTTTGTGGGGGTCCCACTCTGCAGGTGAATCCAACACCCCAAAGCTGAACGAGGGGTGGCTCTTCCCAGGCAGCAGCACCAGCCCAAAGTATCAAAGCTCCTACTCCATTTCCAGCTGAGGGAAGGAGATGATCTCATGTAAAATGTACCCTTTAATTTCATTGTCAGGAATAAGAATCAAGCAAAACTCTGACTGCATTGTTACCACCCCAAAACACACCGTGACAGCTCTGCCTTCACAGCAGCTCAGCCAGGATGGGGTGCTCAAATTGTCCCCTCACTGCTGCCATGGCTGGGCATCCTTCCCACCTGCAGCATCCTTCCCACCTGCAGCATTGTCCCCACTGCCCAAGCATCCCGGTGCCAGCCCATCCCAGGCCACTCCAAGGGTCCCCAGCTCCACAGCTTCCCCACCTCACCCCTGCTGAACCCCCCCAGGCCACGAAAACAACGATCCTGGTATGAGTTTAGTTACAACCCCTCTGCTTGGAAGTGTAATTACTGCTATTATGCACTTCATAATGCCTGAGTGACTTCATTTTCTTTGCTCAGTTATTTATTGTACTTTATTAATCTAAGATCAGAGGCATTTTGTTGTAAGATGATGAGTTCCCAAAAAAAGAAACAATAGTTTGTTCAGAAAAGTGCAGGATGAAAGGCCAGGACGAGCACATCACAGCCCACCAGCATTAAAATAGACACTGAGGGGCACAGCCCCTGCTCCATCCTTTCCCTTTCCCCAGAGAGCTGGGACAGTTCTCTTAAAAAGGAGGAAAACACAAAAATATGGACCCATGAAGGGATTTCTTGTCCCAGGAAGTGTCTCAAGGAATTTCTCCCATCATGTAGCAGGATGCAAACAAGACTCTTATGAATTTTCTTGGGGGAGGGGACAGTACCCAACAAGCCAGCAAAACCTCAGAAATCTCTGCAATTCTGTGGGTGCCAGCACCCACCTCTGCCAAGGCAGCCAAAGTGAGACCCCACTTCACCCCTCCACTGCAGCTCAGCTGACAGCTCTGCACCCACACGGATCAAACACACAAAAAACGTGGCTGCAGCCGGGCTGGAATTACAGAAATGTGCTGCCGGCCCAGCTGGGCTCCCTGGGGTTGGGCTGTGGGTACCAGACACAGCTCAGAGGAAGGTGAGGAGCAGGGCTGGCAGCGCAGGTCTGCAGCATTTCCTCTCCCAGCAGCCCGAGCAGGCTGTGCAGGATGCTCTGAAGGCACCGTGCCACGGCCAGGCTGCCTCCCGCCCTCGCTCAGCACCGGGAGCAGCCGGTGCCAGCTGGAACCCGAGCAGATCCAAAATCCTTCCCAGATAAACCACAAAACCTGCCAGGCTGGGGGCTCAGGTATCTGCTGATGAAATACCCGGGCAGCTCCAGACTTCCCGATTCCCTTTGGGATGTTTTTCCTTTCCCCCCCACCATTTTCGTGATGGCAACGGGTGTTTGGACACAGAGGATTCAACGAGACGGGTGCCACAGGGATTGAGCTCTGTGCCCTGTGTTTGCCATCCTCCATGCACAGGGGGTGAGCAGAGGACGGTGACAGCTCCAGCCGTGCCCAGCCGAGCTCCCAGAGCAGATTTTGGGGACGGGAATGGGAATGGGAATGGGAATGTCTGTGCAGCCAGCCTGGGCAGACACGGGCAGCGAGCTGCCCCCGCGCTCAGCACGCAGTAATTGAACAATTACTCAAAGGAGGAGGAAGGCTGAGCTTTCGGCAGGGCTGAACGGCTTCAAAGCCAGGCAGGAATCGGCTCCAGGGGTTTCTCCTGCCACGCCGGGCTGGGGATGCCCGGGCCCACCCTGCTGGCACGGGTGATGCCCTGCCCAGGGCTCTGCAGCCCCGGGAGTGTCTCGGATTCTCAGGGCATCATCGAGCGCCCGCGGAGCTCTCCCACTGCGGCAGCTCCTCCGGTGAATCTGGGGCACGATTTTAAACAAGAAAGCACAAAACAGCCAGGGAGGGACGGGGAGCTGGGGCTGGCTGTGCCTACTTCGGGGGCAGAGCCCCCCTGCCAACGCTGCGGATCCACGGAGGGAAGGGGAGAGGGGAGATTTCTCTCGGGGAGGGGGGTTCAGGTGCTGAGGGGAGCTACAGGAGAGCACTGGGGACACCACTGAGGACACCACATGGTCCAAAAGGCCAAGTATTGCAAACAGGGCAAATCTACCCACTTTGAGCAAATTTTCTCATCCCCCATCCCTTAGTAGGTGCAACACTGAAGCTGCTCTCGCCCTCATCCCAGAATCCCAGGACATCCTCAGGGATCACAGCAGCAGCCAGCCCCGAGGTGCTCAGCACATCCCACACCAGCCTGGGACAGGTACTGCCACATCCACCATGGCACAGCCACCGTGCCACCATCAGAGCCAGCATGGCACTGTCAGAGTCACCACAGCCACCATGGCACTGTCACAGCCACCATGGCACTGTCAGAGTCACCACAGCCACAGTGCCACCATCACAGCC
>QUSF01000027.1:0-24719 GCA_003676055.1 Chloebia gouldiae | reverse complement strand
TGGGACAGACACGGATCTGTGGGACATCCAGGTGAGCTGGGGCTGACCCCCACAGGAGACACACGCATCCATGGGGCTGGTGCTGCTGGAGCAGGGCAGGGCCAGGGGATGCCCCAGCCATACTTTGCAATTCAAAGCACTTGCACTTGAAGCTCCTGTGCCCTCTGTGCCCCGGGGTGGTGGGTCCTGCCTTCCCCACTCCCTGTACCTGAATGCCAAAGGGAATGGGAGGATTTCCCAGGATTTTGGTGTTCTTGGAGGTGAATCCCTCTGGTAATGGGCTGTGAGCAGCAGGGCAGCACTGAAAGCATCTCAGGGGCTCTCCCACCTGCACTCACAGGCCTTGGTCACTCACTGCCCATTACTGTCACACCAAGAGGCCCCAGCCAAAACAAACCTCCACCTGCCTGGGCTCCCTGCAGGCTGGAGAGGGCCAGGATGCACCAGGGGGATGTAGAGCAGGACAGAGAAGAGGGGGGAAACACCCAAAACTCGGTGACTTCACAGGAAGAGGTTATGGCCTCTTCGAGTCCTCCCACTAAGCAACTAATCGATGACTAAAATAATTATTTCAATGGAATTTCTCCATGCACTACACGGGGAGCACTAAGGATCAGAGGACACTCAGGAGCTGGGAGAATATTCCCAAGCAATGGGACTTTGAGCAGCTGGAGAGGGGAAGGACAGGGGGAATAACCCACAACAGGGCTGGGGCAGCAGCAGCTTTCAGAAACACCCCCTCAGCAGGACCCAGGGCACCAGCAAACCCACACTGTGCCCTGCCTCGCCTTTCTGTTCTCTCCTCCCTCTGCCTTGGCAGGGTTAATGCCTTTGCACCACAGGCTCTGACGAGTTCCCTGAGAAGCCATCAGATGGATCTACACCACTTCGAGCTCTCTAGGACTCCTTTCTGACATTTGTCTTTAAAAAGCAATGCCATTCATATGAAAAGTTGATTAATTCCACTTGTTATAATTAGGCTCACAAATAAAAGCAGCTATTCCCCCCTGCTTACAGGGGGGATAATGGTCCCAACCCTTCTCACGAAAGCCTTGCGCTTCCAGGGGTGAGAAGCTCTGTACCGAGCACTAAGTGTTATTATTAAACTGTCATTAAAAGCATTTCAGGAAAAGTTCACAAACTGCAGGGATTTCTGTCATCACAGCATCTGGCTGGGACAGCAGCCGGGCTGAGTGCTGCTGCCAAAATCACGACAGAACCGAATTCCCTCTCTCCATTCCGGAGTCTCAGCAGCAGCCACGTCCTCCTTTGGAGGGGATTCACCTCCAAGGATCTCTGTGGGATCAGCTCCCACCACGGTGGGCCTGGGGGGCTGCTCCATCCCCCCTGCATCCTGGCAAACCAAAGCAACCCACCAGGAGACTGGGGGAGCACCCATATTCACTGGCACCACCACACACCTGCAGAAACCTTTGGCCAAGCTGGGCCCACAGCAAACACCAGGAAGATTTGCGTGGCACAGGCAGAATTTCACTGCCTGTGTTTTATTCCCTCACTTTCCCCATTTAGCCTTGGCAGCCAAACCAGGCAGCACAACCCAACAGCTCCAGGCAGCAGCTCCTAACTCAGCAGAGTTTGGGAGACTTCCCCAATAAACTGGAGCAATGGAGTTTTGGGGAAGGAGGAACACTTTGGAAAGCAGAGAGGAGAGTGTATTTAGCAGCTGCAAGAGAGCTGGAAACAGAAGGAAGCCTTTGAAGAGCTGGGCTGATGGAGAGAGATGGAAAAATTATGTAAAGTAAGAAAACACATCCAGAGCTTGCAGGCAGGCTGTGAGCCCAGAGGGGGACGGGCTGATACCAGAAGAGCCTTTGATTTCTCTCCTCTTGCCAGTGTACTCTGCATTAACATTTCAAATGCTGACAACTTCCAAATGTTAGAGTTTAAAGGCGAGGACCGAGAACTCCAGAAACTGCCCAGTAATAGGAGCAGTGCCCTGAAATCTCCCTCCCACCCAGAGCCAGGAGGCTGCTCCCAGCGCTGGGGGCTCAGCTGGTGCCCAGCAGCCGTGTCCTCATGGATGGAGGCGATTCCCAAAGAGACCCCCCCTGTCTGGCTGGCGGGGACAGGGAGGGCAGCTCCCCTTCCCCGGGTGGCTCCCCGGGAGTCGGAGCAGCCCTTACGTAACTGCTGAATCCCAGAACTGTCACAGCAGCCTTTGCAAAGCCATTTTTACCTCTCTAAGTGTGGCTCATCAGCGACGAACACGAAAGCTGCAAACCCAGTGTGGCAACTCGGGGCTGCTTAGCAGGGAGAAGGAGAAATAGAGCACGGCCGAGCAGCTGCTGAGCAAATCTCTCCACAAAGCCACGATGCTGCTGACACCGTTCCCATTCCTGCGTGCATTTGACAAGCTCACAAGCAGAGCAATGACACCCTGAAGCGTTTCAGTGACTCCCAATCCCCTCCTGCTCCGGTGGCAGGTTAAAATGGCCGGAGGAAAAAGGGGAGGTGTGTACCTGTCGCAGCTGCTCAAGCCAGCGAGGAAATTAAAAGCCCTCGGGTAAAATCTAAATATATATATCTGCAAGGGAAGCATGAGAAGTCTCCAGGCAGAGCACAGTAATGAGGCACGGCCAAGTCACTTTTCCAGGTGAGTACATAACGGGGTCACTCTCTGCTTCCCAGGATGGAATGAGAGCGGCGCCGGGCGCTCACCCAGGCAGGGCTGGCAGCGGGGCCGGGCAGCGCTCCCCGGGCATGAATCGGCCCCGGCTGCGCGGCGGGAGGGAGGCGGCGATGCCAGGGCAGCACCCAAACCCGGCCGGGAGGAGATGGGGAGGTGCCAGGGCAGCACCCAAATCCGACCGGGAGGAGATGAGGAGGTGCCAGGGCAGCACCCGAACCGGGCTGGGAGGAGATGGGGAGGTGCCAGGGCAGCACCCAAACCCGGCCGGGAGGAGATGGGGAGGTGCCAGGGCAGCACCCAAACCCGGCCGGGAGGAGCTGGCAGGGCGGCACCTAAACCCGGCTGGGAGGAGCTGGGGAGGTGCCAGGGCAGCACACAAACCACGTTGGGAGGAGGTGGGGAGGTGCCAGGGCAGCACCCAAAGCTATCCCGTAGGAGATGGGGAGGTGGCAGGGTAGCACCCAAACCCGGCCAGGAGGAGCTGGCAGGGCAGCACGCAAATCCAGCCGGGAAGAGCTGAGGAAATGACAGTGCAGCACCCAAACCACGCTGGGAGGAGCTGAGCAGGGCAGCACCAAAACCCGGCTAGGAGGAGATGGGGAGTGGCAGGGCAGCACCCAAATCCAGCCGGGAAGAGCTGGCAGGGCGGCACCTAAACCTGGCCGGGAAGAGGTACCAGGGCAGCACCCAAATCCAGCCGGGAAGTGGTGGGGAAACGGCAGGGCAGCACCAAACCCCTCTGGGAGGAGCTGAGCAGGTGCCAGGGCAGCACCCAGACCTATCCCGGAGGAGCTGGGGGGCTCCGGGCTCCCCCAGCCCCAAAGCACCGCTGCCCCCCCGCCAGCAGCTGCTGCTCGCTGCCTCCCAGCAGGGATGATCTTTGCACCATAAATGTTGAGGGCTTTCAGCGTTTGTGCAGCGCTTTCCCACCTGTCTGAAAACACCTTGGAAATGCCCCTGGGTACCGCTGGTGATGCCCGCAGGAGGAGCGGGGTAAGAGAGGCCCCGTGCCCGAGCTGGAGGAGCAGAAAAACCACCTCGTGTGCAAAATAACAGCCTCAATTCCTTAATGTCCCTCCAGAGCCTTAATTGCCGTGGCAATTCCTTAATGTCCCTGCAGCCTCTCCCAGGCCTGAGCCCCGCGGGTGCCTCCGAGGCCGGGATTCCCCCCTCGGTGTCCTCCTCCCGCAGGGGGCTGAGCCAGCACCTGGAGCAAGGACAGGGATGCTCTGGGCACCCTCAGTGACCAAGGGCAGGACAGGCAGCAGCCACAGCCCCTGTGGCACCTTCCCATCAGAGCCAGCCCCAGGGGACACCCCGCTCCCCCGGGATTCACCCCAGCTTCTCCCAGGGGATGTGACAGGCAGCGAGCTGGAGAGCACCTCTCAGGAACCCGTCTGGAATTTGGTTTCGTGCCCAGCAGCAAAGTGCCTGGAGGAGCCGGTGATGCTGGGATGGAGACGAGCGCCCTCGCTGCTGCAAACACCCCTGAGCCGCCTGGCAGAGCTCACCAGGAAGCAATTTCACAGGGACGTTCAAAATGCCACAGTGATTCCCACTCTGCAGTTTTAAAAGACTCCAAGCCTTTTTTTTTTTCCTCTTTTCAATATGTTCTTTTTTTTTTCCTTTTCAATATGTTCTTTGCTTTTAAAGGATTGAAATTGTAATGTGGTGCAGAGCAGTGTCTGCCTATTAAATGGTGCTAAGGGTTTCTGCTGAAAAATGTGGAGAATTTTAGCATCTAAAAACTTCCATAAAACTTCTAAAAAAATCCAAGGAAAATGATTGACATTCAAAGAAGAAATTTTGGCTTTGGGGCTCTCCACCAGCACTGCCAATTATGTGTCATGGTAATAACATTTTCTTCCCTCCCCAGGGTCACTGGATGATGCCAGGTGCCATTTCCCATACATTTTTTCATTTCTCTCAGCATTCTTTTTGTAATACATTATATAAGACAGAGAAAATGGCAAGTCCCCATAAAGAGGAACTCACAGTGTGCTGCAGAAATTAGGCATGAACTCCATGGAGTCTGTGACAGCCTCATCAGGCTGTGTGGGCAGGACTAGAACAGGGGGTTGTGCCAGGCCATTGATCTCCAAGAACGTTTCTTATTTTAACTTCAATGAGGAAAAATTTGCTTACCCATCAACATCCTGCTGTAGCTGTGGGTTGTGCTGTGAGCCAGGAGGCCCTGCAGCCAGGTGAAGTGCTCAGACACCTGGTGCTGTGTGGATGTGACAAAAACCGTCTCTCTTTCCACATCCAGCCAGACAAAGGGGTCAGCCCTGAGGCATTAAAAGGAAAAAAGTAAGGATGTGTGAAACCGTGTCCCTGAGGAAGAGGGTCCAGGAAGTTTTGCACGAAAACTCCTGGAATTCTCCCCAGAGGTGCCTCACACGTGTCAGAGCTGCCTGCTGAGCCAGGGCAGGAGCCAAAGGTGAGCTAAAGCCACAAAAGGATTTTAAATTATTATCGACCATTGCCTTATCTACCCATCAGCTTTTGGTTCAACTGCCATGACCAAATCATCTGGTGGAAAGGGAATATCCACTCCAGGAGCTGGTGTGACAGCAAATGCTGTTTCACAGATCTTGGCTGCCTCGAACATTTACAGTAAAAAGCACAGCAAAAAAAAAAATGCCTTGGCCTGTTCTCATCTCTCACATAAAGACACAAAAGTGAAAAAGAGAAGGCTGCAATTTTTTACACGGTGTCTCCTTAAAGACTGAACTGCAAACATCATCCTCTCCATTTATATCCATCCTGGCCAGGCAAAGGCCTTTAGGACAAAGGATGGTTTAATAAACAGACATTTATAACAAGTGCCAGCGCTTGCAGCTTCATCATCTGGAAAGAGTCGATTAAACCAAGTGAGAAACTCCCTGATCACTAAAGGTGTCTAATGGAATTAAAATTGAATTATATCATGATTAATATCTTCACCAGCATGTTCAGCTGTACTTCTTTCTCTCCCTAAAATTTGCCTGTGGGAAACAGAGCACAAAAAGCTTAGAGGGACAAAAAAGGTTTTAAAAGTTTGGGTAATTGTACCAGCTCACCAAAGTTTCTCAGTAAAAGCAGCCATGAGGTCCCAGAGAGGATCTTGGTGCTCTCCTGTGCTCACTAACCTGTGCTGGAACAGCAGCACTTGCTGTGCCTCTTGTGAATCCTCCTCCTTTGAAAGGGAACAGGGGATTCCAGCAGCACATCCCAACACAGCACTGGGAAAGGGCACGGCACTCAGCCAGCCTCTGCTCTCAGTCTCACAATTCCCTGCTACAGAGAGAAACATCCCTTCTCTGCCTCCTCCCTCCTGCTGAAATCCCAATCCTCACTCACTGGGCTCGCTCCCTGGGCTCTGAGATCCAAGCTTTCCTCTTTGTTGGAGTTTTTGGTGGGGTTTTTTTGAACTCTCACCGTTGGGAAGGAATGCAGCCCTCGTGCATGTGCAGTGAGGTTGGCACATGTCTGCAAGCAGAAGCATTTGTGCTGCTGAACCCTGGAAGGCTGAACATTCCTGAAGCACAGAGCACAGCATCCGGCACTAAAAACCATTTACAAGTTCTTAGCACGAAATAATATTTCCCATTAGAGGTCTAACAAGAGCTGCCTGGAAAATTGTTTTTCCCCTCAATTTTCACACAATAGCTTCTGGCAATAAATCTCCCCATCAACACTGGGCAGTTCTAAGTGCAGTCACTGTGTGAGAAGAATCCAAACAAAGTGACAATACTGAGCTTTAAAAGCATTTTGGAGGAAGATGAAAAGGAAAAAATTGTCAAACTACAGCTGTGGAAGAGGCTGAGGAGCTGTAATGGCTTTTGTGTGACCATCTCACACTCTCAGTGACCCCACGGAGCAGCAGCAGAGCCTCCAGCTCATGGCAGTCCCTGAACAGCTCTGAGATGACAGCTTGAGGTATCTCCACTCTGGAAAGAGACTGTATAATCTTTTTCCACACTGAAAAACCTCATGGTGCTGATTTACTGACCTGGAACTGATGGGTCTTGAGAGACTTGAGAGAAGCAGGGACAAAAGGCTGGGTAGAGAACACCAATTTCCCCTTCCTTGTGAGCTGGCTCATGAGTGAGCACATTCCTGCACTCGTGTGTGTGAGCACCTCAGGACAGGGATGTCCCTGTGCCAAGGAGCTGGAGCTGCTCCAGATGAGCAGAAAGACCCATCCCAAGTCATCTGAAGTGGGAGCTGAAGTGTCAGAGAAGGCCTCGACTCTCAGCGGCGTGGGTGTGATTGCATCAAACTGTAATGAAGAAAATCCATCTCCAAAATCCAACTTCAAGAACAGTAACTGAACAGCTTCCTCTAATAAATGCCTTCCCAGAGCCCAGCTGCACCTTCGTGCTGAGAAATATGGGCACCACCTAATCCCCACTTCTGTTCTTGAGCAAACACCGTGACTGCGCATTAGAAACACCAAACGAAATTAACACCAGTGTCCATGCCAATTATTCCAATTAAACTCTCTTCTAAGAGCCAATTACCACCCATTTTATTAAATGAGAAAATTTTCAAACAATACTCCCATAAGGAGCTCTCAGCCCAGATGCAATTTTGCACTTCACATATCAATGCTGGACACTGGGCAAACGAGTTTCTCTCCATCTCTGCAGTGCCACCACAAGCAGAGTTTATCTGAAAGGAGATTTAGGCAGTGTTTTAGCTCTGAAAAGCTGTATTTGGTAACCACCTGCAGGTCCCTTTTCTGTTTAAACTGCTTTTTGCTCTCCTAAAAACCAACATGGTGCATCAGTGAAAATGCCACTCTCGAATCTGACTGCTCTGGGGAGCGATTGAGGCGTTCAGCACTAAGGCAGAGTGGCTCAGCCAGACAAGAGTGATGCGAGCTGGAGCAGGATTCCCACTGCTCCGAGGAGCTCACGCTCCGTGAGGCTCCGTGGTGGAAAAACGCCCACTTTTGGCAAAGCCCTGCCTCGCTCGTAAACATTTCCCTGGGGGATTTTTTTCCTGCTTTCTGACAGGATAACACATTTCTCAGCAATGTCACTCCTGCCCACAGGATGGCAAGGTCTCAAGCTGACATTTGCTAAACATCTTCACCACCTGCTCCCCAGAAATTTTCATCTCTCCTAGACTGAGGGGACCTTTTCCCTGACAGCTCCTGCCACCAGGGAGGTGGCACGTACCTGCACGGAGCCACCGAGCTCCAGCTGCTCCCTGGCACCCCAGCAGTGGGTGCTGGAGCCACAGGGCCACTGCCCCGTGGCCAAGGCTCACACAGGGCTGGGAGCAGCACACGGGGCTTTTGCAAAGTCCACTTCTGAAGGCAGAAACTCTTTGCAGCAAAGCTCAAGGAAAATCATGACTTTGCCGATAGTCACCGGCGGCGCAGCGGGAATGAGCCGCGCAGAGCAGCTCCGTGGCTCTGCCCACGGCCCGGGAAGGAGAGCTCCCTGCCTGGAGCAAGCTGCTAAATTTGCAGAGCCACACTCAGCTGCTCTGGAGGCTGTGTGGGCTGCAGGAAGCACGGCAGAGGTGTCTAATCCAAACACAGCCACGCTCCCCAGCGCTCCGGGATGGGAAACACCAGCCTGACAGGCCGGCAATGGGAATGGGAATGAGCTGGGGAACTGCCCCTGGGAGCCACAGGGTGAGGCACAGGGGGATCACCACCCAAATCCACACCCAAATGCCACGAACCCCTGCAGATCCCAGTCATGGTCACTCACAGAGGGCGTGTTTGGTGTTGGCCTCACCTTAAAGTGAAGCTTTTTTAAGAATCCTGCTGTTAAAGCAGTGCCTGAGAGCACATAGCACCCGTGTCCATCCCCAGAGGTGGAGGAGAGGGACAAAGCCCATCCTGGAACAAGGAACTCATCACAGCCCTCTGCAAACCAGGAGTGGCTTTGAGGAAACCTGGGGGTTCTCTCAAATGGGAAGAGGAGAAAACAGCACCCAAGGAAGGAGGATGCAACCTGCAGACCCATGTTTAACTCCAAGAGTTTGGGACGTGCAGCAAGGAGGATGGCAGCACCTTCCTGAGGCCCCTCGCTGGGTGGAGGATCCTGGTTTCCAGCCTCAGTGACTGCCTGGACAGGAGATGAGGACAGACCCACTCCTCACTCCCCTAGACCCCACCGACAGCATACCCAGCATCTTGGGGACAAACACTCCACAGCAGCCAGCTTGGCGTAAAGCTGCCACCAACAGCTCAAAGACAGGTGACAACAGAGGGTCCAGGAGAGAGTAAGAAAATGCCAATTTGCCTGGATTTGTGGAGGAGCTGGGCAGGAGTGAGGAGTGCGCTGGCCTCCAGAGGGCCCCTCTGCAGTGAGACGGCAGAGCAGCAGAAAAACCATCCGAGACAAAGGAACACAAAATCCTGCCCAGCAGAGCAGGGCAGCGGGGCAGAGAGACAGGGACAGACTCCGGCAGCCCCAGCGGGTCAGGGCAGAGGTGTCACCCAGGGGACAGCCTGTGTCTGAGATGGACACCCCAGGGACAGCAGGAGGTGTGCAGAGAACAGGGGACACCTGCCTCTGCTCCACCCCTTCGTGTGACACCCAGACCCCCGGCCAGGGACACAAAACCCTCTCTGGGTGGCAGAAGGGAAGAGTCCTAGCCCTGCTCCTCACCCTACAGCAGCCCCAGTGCCAGGGAGCTCCAGCTGCAGCCCACCAGAGTGTGCCACACACACAGGGGCACGGTGGCACAAGGACACGGGGCAGGCAGGCAGCACCTCACCACAGAGAAAACCAGGATATTTCTGCAGGATATTTCTGCACCAACACAGGTACACACCCAACCCTCACTATTTCTTATCCCACATCAGGCGAGATTTTAGTTCGTCAAAAGAGCGGCGTCACGAAGGAAGGATGTGATTGAGGCTCCCAGCTTCACTGAGGGACGCCTGGCTGTGTCCCCATGCTGCAGTCAGTCACCTCCCCCAGTTAATCCACGGCTGCTTCACTCCAGTTACCCCGCTGAGCTCAGAGTGTGCTGCTGTCCTTCCCCACCATCCCTCCTTCCTTCCTCCCTCCCTTCCCTCCGGCTGCGCCCACGGCCTGGCCCGGCTCTGAACCCTGCATGGCTACTTGTGCATCATGTTCCACATCCCTGCCCTCCCACACACCTGCTGCAGGCAGGGAAAACAAGCAGGCCATGGGGATGGGGAGAGAACAAGCAGGATGTGCCCTCTCCTTGGCTAGGGGGATCCTGTTCCATGGGGGAAAACATCACAGGAAAAGACACGGGACAAACACCAGTGCTAGGTACCCTGACATGCAGAAAATGCATCTGGCTGCAGAAACTTTCATCCCTACACTGAGGGCTGGCACCCAGCACGTTGGGATGACCACAGAGGGATGGCCCAGGGGATGTCCCAACCCCCAGGTGTTGTGCCCATCCACAAACTTTGCTCCTCACCTTCCTCTCACAAAACATCATTTCCATGTCCTGGTTGATGGTCAGCAAAGAGCTCCAGGCTGTTTTCTCCTGAAGGGAGATGAGCAGATGGTCTGTCTGGAGCAAGACAGAAGCAAGACCAGGCAATTGTGGCCCCAGTGCAAGTCCAGCGAGGCAAAGCCAACTCAAAGCTCCTGGAGTTCTTCCAGAAAGTCACGGATGGCCCTTGCAGAGCCCGTCTGCCCCTGCACCACATGGCTGATGGAGTTTTAGAACAGAAAATAACTCTGAAAAATGCTTGCAAGAGTTGCTTCACCCACTAGGCCTCAGGATTTAAAGGACAAATTTTCTGAGTTTGAGAAGTCTGGAAAACATTGAACATTGGAAAGCATTCCTCTAATCTGCTGGCAATGTGCTAACACCTGTGGCATTTCTGCCTCACCAAGGCCTTGCATTTCGACTCCATCACCACCAACTTCTTTACTATCAATTATTTATTACCTAGAATAATTAAAGGGGAAATTCTGAACCTGCCAGGGGATTTGCAACCCTGAAAACCTCCTTCCAGCCCTCTGGCTATGCCGGGGAGATCTTAAGACATTGCCACGGAGGTTGTGGGGACAGAACACAGACTGGCACCACAGGGACCTGCCTGCTCCAGCGGGCTGGACTTTGATCATCTCCCTGCAGTAAAACAGCCAGCCATAAATTTCCTAAAATGGCAACAAAAAGCTTCACAAACAGAAGAAATGAGGTCACGGAGCCGATGAAATTCAATGTTATTAATTGATACAAAGTGTGATGTAGCAAGAGAATCTAAACTCTGAACTGTCTGAAAGATAATTTTTTTTTTAAATTGCAGCAATGCAGCAAATTAATGGACTGATAATGGAGGAAATCTCTGGATTTGGGGACTGGGAGGCTGCACTGCCAACCCTTGGTGGACAACCTGAGAGCAGCTGGCAAGAGCCTTGCCCAGAGCCTGTGTGACCCACTCTGAGCTGCCAGCCAGGAGCAAGAGGAGGTGTTTTGTTTGCACATGAACACCTCCACCTCTGCTCTGGATCCAGACAAGTGCCAGTGGAGCAGAGGCAAATGCAGCATGGCAGGGAAATCTGTGCTCGCTGCAGGGCTTCACTGGCAACGTGTTCCCGTTTCTCCTTATAAGCAGGGCTAAAATAGTGCAATAAATAAAGGATTGCTCCTGTCTGTTGGTGGGACTTCTCGGAACCAGAGAGGCTTGGATTCAAATTCCAGCCTTTTATTCCTGTCTAAGCCCCTCTGCTGCACAGACTACAATAAAATGAGTGAGATGCCTCACAGGAGGAGGTACAGCAGCACTTACTTATTGTAAATGCAGGTGAACCTGGTGGGACAAAATGCTGATGTCTGACTCTAGTTCAGAAGGCTGAATGATTTCTTTATTGTAACTGTACTATAATACATTAATATACTGTTTAAAGGAGGTACTAAAACTACAAACCTACTTTTTCTAACTACCATATCTGACTCCTCACAACTCCTGACCCTCTCTGAGAGCCCAGCCCCAGGTGGGTTGGATTGGCAATCAGGCTCAAACAATCCTCACCAGAATCCAACCCAGCAATCACCCCAGGGAAACAATTCTCCAAACACATTCCACATGGGAAAAACAAGGAGCAGAAATAGAAATGGTTTTCTCTTTCTTTCCTCTGTGCTCCTCTATGAAAAATCCTGAGAGAGAGAAGAATGTGCCTGGCACACTTACTAACCGAGTTATTCAGACTCTGCTGGTGATATCTTTCCCCACGGCCACACAGGGAGGGAGCACAGCTCACACCTGACAGGGCTGGCACCAGCACAGGGCTGGGTCCAGGGCTGGGTACAGGCAGAGTGGAACCTCTGTGACCCCCAAGGCTGCAAGCAGGGGATGCTCGAGCTGCCTGCACACCGCCAGGCACCGAACAGGTTGTGCAGAGGAAAATGAGCAACACCTTCAGAACAGCAATAAATTATTTCCCTTGGGAATAAAGATGCAACTGTGATGAGAGAAAGTGGTGGGAAAACACAGCAGTAAAATCTAATGCATTCCCTGCAATTACAGCTACAGCTGCCAAGTTGTTTCCCGTGCTGTCACTAGAGCAGTGGTGACAGCTTTGTCTCAGCCCGACCTTGCAGCCTCACCTAAAGCAGCCCAGCCCTGCTGGGATTCCTGCAGGCACAGGGCCTGGCTGTGCTGACACAGAGCAGCTCTGCCTCAGCAGGAGTGTGCACCCAGCTCACTCTCGTGGTACATCCCCGAGCTGAAGAGACCCCGGGAGATCCCTGCCAAGGTGTGACATCCAACCAGGCTTCTCCCCTGGCTCCCAGCCGGGAGCTGCTCCCTGCCCTTTCCCAGCAGGCACAGGAGCTCCAAGGAGCCCCAGGCAGAGAGATGCACCAGCAGCCACCAGAGCCATGCCAAGAACACCTGGAAGGAGTTTTACCCCAGTCAGCCACAGCAGGAACCAAGACTCCAGCATTTCTCATGCCCCTCTGCGCTCTGCTTGCCAGGAAATTTTTTAATTAGGACTTTCAATGTGTCCTGTATGACTGGTTGAGGGGAGTAAAACAATTCCTTCTGCCCATGTGTTTAATTTGCCATGAGTTGGGTCAATACCAGCCCCCAGGGGCTGCCCTGGGAACGTGCCCACCTCACCAAGCACCTGCAGACCCCCTGCCCGTGCTCCCCCCTTCACTCAGACAGGCATCTTCAACACCTTGAAATGCTGTTTTCTCTTGCAAGCCCATTCCCCCAACAAATAGAAAAGAAACCAAAGGGAAAGTAAATAAATGGGAAAAGAAAACCACCCCAGGGAGGGACGGAAATTTGAGCCCACAGTGTTAAATTGCACTAAATAACTGAAAATCAATGTTGTTCTTCCTTTTCCTCAGGGCGCAGCCATACACAGCAGCACTCCAGGGACACCTCTGCTCATTCCACCAGCCTGCTACGTGCACTTTCTTTTATTGCAAGCAAGGGCCCACTGCTGACAGTGAAAACAATATCCCTGGAAAAAAGCAATGGCCATTTTTTAAAATAAAATAATAGTTACAATTACAAGAGAACTGTGTTTCTTCTTTGCTCTATTACTTTCATAATTTTCCTGACACTCCTGATAATGTCCAGAGGTACCTGCCTTGAGATGAAGACACAAGAGCACACCAATAGCTACGATGAAACATCAATTAAAAAACTCCAAGCAGCACTGCAATTAAGACACAGCATTGGGAATCATCCCTGCAGCCTTTCAGAACAACTGGAAAAGCAAACCTCAATTAAGAATGCTATCATTAAAAAATCTGCAAACACAAGAAAACCCAAATCATTTTTATAAAGCTGCCTCAGGCTTCCAATGCTCTTCATCCTGGTGTGTCCCACCTGGAGCTGGGCTGAGGAACCCAGTGCCAACATCTGTTGGTTTTGCCTCAGTTAAGGGTGAGGAGCTGCTGGAGAGGAGGTGCCCACGCCAGGCAGGGCTGTGGGGTGTGGGTTTCGTGGTTACTGCTCCCTGTCAGGGGACAGCAGATTTAGGCACAGTGACACGCTGCCCTGGGAGATTCCCCCAGCCTGCCCGAAGCTCTGCTGCTCTAGACCCACCACACCCTGTTCCACAAGAGCCACGGGGGTGACTGGAGGCCTGGGATGCTCCTTCCCACTCGATCCAGGAGCAGGAACGAGCCCCTCTGGAGGAGCACGGCGTGTCCAGCCTGCTGCTCCTGGCCAGCAGCTTCTCCAACAGCTCAGGTGGATCTGGGGACCAAATTCAGCCTTGTCCACAGCCTTGGCTGGCACAGCAGAGCTGTTGGCATCTGCTCTGGAAAGAGCCACACCTGCAGGTGCCACGTGCCTGCCTGGCTGTGCTCCCTGGCTCAGGAGACACAGGGATGGCCCCAGAGGGAGCAGGGATGGCCCCAGAGGGAGAAAAGCTCCTGCCAAAGGCTGGCAGGCCTGGCAGGGGTAAACTCCTGCTTGTGCTGTCACACAGAAACTTCCTGACAAAATCTTGGCTCAGGGAAACAGCCTAATCTAATTGATAACTGTTTTGGTTTTGCTTTGCCAGGTGGAAAAAGCAGAGGAGAAGCAATTGAATCCTGCTGGACACACAGGAACTCCCAAGCTCCTGTTTGGGATCCCACCACCTTCACCAGTGAAATTTGTTACTTGGTTTGCTCAGGTGTCATCACTGAGCTGTCCCTTGAGAGATTCTGCATGCAGGGATGGTGGAAATAGGTCTGAACACCATTACTGAGGGAAGGGATATTAGCAATAACATCCATCCTTCTTTAAAAGCAAGGGGTCAGACTGCTGGGGGATGAAGAGCCCTTCCCAAGGGGATTTTGTGCCACACAGGCACCAGAAATTAATCTCCAATTCCAGGTACAAACATTCACTGGCACAGATGCTACAGCCTGAGCAGACTTTGCACTGACTTAAAATATTGGCCATTACCTCACCAGCAGAGAAATAAATGTCTCTAATTTCTGGATACAAATTGGAATTTTCAAATTGGCGTCTGCATCTCCGAAATAAAATGAGGAAAATTGCCCATTAAATCAAACAGCAATGAAGTGAGGACTCAGCCACAGAACCTGCCTCGGGAACACAAAACTACCCAGCTCCATTAATGTAATGATGCATTTTGATGAGGAAGTCACTTGGGGCATGTTAGCATGAAAACTGCAGGGATGAGATCCTCCAAAGCTGATATTGCAGCACTTCACTTTGCTCATGCCAAGCATAATCTGACCTAAGATTTAGAGCCACCACTTAGTGACAAATTAAAGAGACAAAGACCAGATGTCAGGTCACAGACAAAGAAGTTGCAAGACTCTAAAAAAACTGAAAGCAGAAACTTAAAAGAATTTGCCCCAATTGTCAAAATCCTTTTTTCTTGGTTATGCAACATCCAAAATATCTTTGATTTGAAATAGGAGATGTTAAAATTTTATAGAGAAGTTGCTGAATTCTTCTGCACAAGGAGCTTTTCCAAACATTCTCATCCATCAAAATGATTTTTTGCCGATAATTAGCCTCAGAAAAATGCACTTAATCAAAGTGACATGCATTGCTTCTCCCCCCTGTAAATAGGACTGTGCCTTCTGATGATGCTTTTCTGGAAAGTGTTCAGACTATTCAAATTAGGCAACAAATAAGCTCCTAATGACACTTTTCTGAGATACAGTTTAATTTTATTTATGGGCTTTTTTTATACATGCCCCAACCCAGCTGTCAGCACTGTCCAAGAAAAGAGAATGCAGATGAAAAACTGCCATAGTCAGGACAGAAAACATCAAAGGGATGCCACAGCTTGGGGTATGAAACAATATTTATCCATCCAGCAGATGTGCTTTCTCAGCTGCCTTTAATCAGCACTTGCAGCATCACTTCAGAACAGGAGCCTCGCTGGCAGCCCCAGCCCCAGCTCCGGGGATGCTGTGCTCAGCTCCTGCTCCCTTCCCCAGCACCCCTGGCCTTGCTCCCACAGCTGCCTGGCACGGAGGATTCCCATGCCAGGAGGGTGGAAAGGCAGCCAGGCCCCAGCAGGGTTTGTGCCCCAGCTCTTCACCTTCTCCTTGCTACAGGCTCAACACCTCAAACTCTGCCTTCGCTGGTGCATCCATGTCCACAAAACATCAGTGAGGTAAGGAAGGCAGCTCTGCCAGGAGCAAGCAGAACAAATCCATTTTTCTCCCAGTATTGACACTGACAGCACCTTCCAAACGGGGAAAGAAATTTCTGAACCAGGCAGGACTAACACCAGACAATGGAAGCAACTGCAGGGTTCCACAGAGAACCTTCCCAGACAGAAATCACCTCCCAGGCCCTAGCAGCTGGATCCTTGCCCTGAGAGCAGTTTGTAGCCTCTGGGAATTCAGATTTGAATGACACCAAATCCTGCTTCTCCAGCCCAGAGACCTGCCTGGCAGAAATGTCAAGCCCAGAATTTGAACACAGCTGAGCCCAAAGCCTTCCACCCTCTCGTGGCAGGGAGCTCTGAAGATAGTAAGGTGATCCTGGAAGGACAACTTGGACTTGACAAGTCTAGATTTGCTTGTAATTAGGCTTTTTTCTCTCTGTCTCACAAATCCATTTTCCTCCCACATTCCCTTCCCAGACAGCCATTTCCTATTTGCTTGCTGGCCAATTTATTGCATCCACCCCAGGATGTTCAAAGTGTTATTTAATTCTCCTGTCAATCAGTCCACCTGCCAAAGAGCAAGCCCTGCTCGGATCGACTGTGTTCCTCTTTCACACTACAAAAACAAAAGTAAATTAGGAGCAGTCTAATTTACCCATTCCACCTCACTTTCACTCATTAGTTCCTTCTGTTGCAGAGGTTATCCAGACCCACTCTCTCCTCCTGCTGTACCACAGCTCTCTAATTATCTACTTGTTCCAATGAGCTCTTATCTCCTCAAGCTCCAGCATTACCTCATTCCAGGCTTGGTGTCTCTTCAGCATCCTCTGTGATGAGGATGCACTAATTCATCTCTAGCAGGAAGAGTTTTTAACTCTCCAGAAGCAGCAAGACCCAGGCTCCCCTTTGGCCTCCCATCCTTTTAGTCTTTGCTGACCCCAGAAACCTCCTCACTTCCAGCAGCACATTCATTCCAGGGTAATGTTCAAAAGCAGACATTTGGAACACTAATTTTAAGCCTTCCTTTGACAAATAAATGAGATATTCAGCATTGTGGGTGTTTTCCTTCAGTGTTCCATCTCCAAGTCCAGCGAGCTCTACTTTACCACTCACGGTTCCCCGCAGAGTTTCCGTGGGGGGATTTCCCTCAGCACATCCCTGTCAGGGCTGTAACAAAGCTTTTCAAAGCACAGTTCTGAGCTGCTTATCATCCACAAGCACAGCAAAGCCAAAAAGTCTTTCTGCTTCTCATGGTTTTCTTTGCCAGCCTAAATCAGCTCCTGATTAAGTGGGTTTGGAGCAGGCTAATGAACTAGTCATAATTACTCCAGCAAGCTTGATTCAGCCACAAGGTCCCACTATTATTAATGACTTGGACTGGAATTTAGGCCTAACTGCAACATTTCCCAAAGCCCACAGCTCATCTCAGCTCCCAGGGAAGTCAAGTGGACTCCAGTGAACAGCAAACGTGGGCTCAGAGTTCTCTATGCCCACACACAATGAAATTACCAGTGTTTTCCAGATGAAGGGGAAATCAAACAACTCAAGGAAACAGCGCAGAGCCAGTGAAACTGAGATATCTTGAGAAACAATGCTAATGAATTCTTGAGAAACAGGGCTAATGAATTAACAAAGCAACCCAGAGTATCTCCACATTAAAATTAAAGAGAGATGCTGAATCAGAAAGACTCAAATCTAGAGGAAAATGAAGGTTAAGGGGTGTAACCAGAGAAATACAGAAAGAACAAAATCGGCAACTGCCATCTTCCATATTTCAGATGCTTCCAAATACTTAAATATGAAAACTATTAAATCTTCATACCTGACCAAATGAGCCATATCACAACCATTCTGAAGCCCAGACATTTTCTGCAGCAGGAATTTCCTGTTAACTTCTCACTTGGTGTCATAAAACTATATTAATGTTTAAGTGTCTGTTAAGGAGATCTGGGCTTTAAAACCTCCAGGATCACAGATTCCTTTTCGAGCCAAACCAATTTTATGCAGTGATAAAAGTTAGGAACACTTATAGAGAACATTTGTAAAACCCACATTTACAGTCTCAAAGCCAAATTCACTTTTTTTTTTTAAATGATACTTGTACATATTAAAAAAAAAATTAAGAGAGACACTCAAAAGCCTTGATGCAGGTGTATCAGGCACACAGCAGCTAGTCAAGGACTAACCAGTAATTGAAAGGGGTTTTTTCCAACATGGATTACATCTCTCTTTGTTTGCATCACACAATTAATTGGTGGGGAAAGATAAAAATCTGACTCCCCATTAGTACTGCAGCTCCTGGGTATTTATGATATGAGCAGAGTCGAAGAGAAGGTGCTTGTTCCTCTTGATTTAACTGCTCTGCCCATGGAATTTTCTTGCCACTCATGGCATTCCCTGTGTTGCTCACTCAACCTGGGGATAAATCCCAGCCAGGCAGGAACAGCAGGCTGGTGCTCAGCACAAAAAAGCCATTTCTCTGTTCATCCCAAGGAACGAGAGTGGCACCACAACCCCAGCAGCTCTTCAGAGTCACCCTGCTGCCACGACAGCACCCGAGGACAGCCTGGAGGAGCCCTCCCTGCTCAATAAATGCTTGTCAGCCCAAATTCCACCCGTGGTGTCACAGAGAGTTCCACCGGCCCCTCACTATCCCACACATCGGTCCCTTCTCCTGCTTGCCAGCCCCTGGTGGTCTCCAGGACGCTGCAAGCTGCTCACACAGCTCCGCTGGCCCAGCACACGCACAGCTCCCAGCGCATCCAGCGCCCCGGGGCACCCCGGTGCTCCCCCGCCGCACAGCCCGGCGGAGATGGGGTCTCACACCCACCGCGGGGCCCGCAGGCTCCGAGCAGCCCCGGAGCGTCCCCGGCCTCTGCAGCCGCCAGCACCGCGGAGAGCTCCGCGCCGGGCGGGCTCCGGCCCCGCGCCCGCGGGAGCAGCACCGCGGAGAGCTCCGCGTGCCCTCCGCGCCGTGTCCCCCACGCCAGGCGTGTGTCCCCATCCTCGGCGGCGCCCCAGGTCCGCGGGTCCCTGCCGGCGGGTCGCTGTCCCCGCGCCCTCCGCCCCGCTGTCCCCGCGCTGCGCCCCGAACCTGTCGTCGCTCTGGAAGGACTGGTCCCCCAGCAGCAGATCGCGGAAGCGGTACCGGGGCGGCAGGGGCAGCACCTCGGACTCCAGCTCCGTCATCTTCAGGGAGGCGATGTCCAGAATGACCCCGCTCTTGCGGCTCCCGCCGCCGTCCCCGCCGCCGCAGCCGCCGGGCGACGAGAGCCTGCGGGAGAGAAGGGACAGCGGCAATGGGGGGCGAAGGGGGGCCCTGCCCTGCCCTGCCCGCCCCCAGCGCCTCCCCCGGGGCCGGCCCCGCGCCACCGCCCGCACCCCCGGCCGCGATTACATTGCGGGGCAGGCGGCCGTGCCCGCCCTGCAGAGCGCTCCCCCCGGGGGCATGGGTGGCTCGGGGCTCGGCCGGCTCAGGAGAGCGGCCGGCGGGGCGGGCAGGGTCCCCCGGAGCTCCCCGCGCAGCGGCGCCGGGCACAGGACATTTGCTGCTCAGCTGGCGACCGACGGAGAGCAAGAGGAGCCAATGGAAAAGCCCAGTTGCCGGCAGGAAATAAAACTGCTCGCAAGATAATCGAGAGCTGACAGCCAAAGCCAGATCCACCCCCAGCCTCCCCCCGCGATGAAAAGTAGGGATGGGAGGCAGGCAAGGCGATGGCTTCACAACCGTGCTGGAAGCAGAAGCGCAACCTCCTCTCCGGACTGCTGGCACTTAAATCATCTGAACAACCCCGGGATTAAATGAGAAACCGCGAAGGCTGATGACTCAGTCGCCTGACCGGCTGCCAAGTGTCGTGGCCAGGAGGATACATCACCCATCCCCTGGCATGTCCGCGGCTCCGATCAGGGGTGGGCAGCGCCAGGGAGAGACCCAAGGTGATGGCTCACAGACGGCTGCGTGTGGCCACGACACACAGAGAGGAGATTAAACCCAGCCAGCCTTCAGGAGGTTATTTCAGAGGGTTGAGGGCTTTCTTTGGTCTCTTTTCTCAAAGCACATTTACCATGAGAACGTAGGTACACCCCTGCTGCCCGCATCAGCTCGAGCTGCAGATTGGGGTTAAACTGGAACTTCACAAAGCAGCGAAGCCATTCATTGCAGAGATCCCAAAGGCAGCACCCATGATCCTTTCTGGCTGGGCTTCATCAGTGAAATTCATCCATGCCATGACAGGAGCACCAATTTCACAGAGTCTTTGTGGGAAGAGGGGAGGACAGGGCTTGGAAAAGCAGACGTGGTGCCTCTGAGCTGATCCTTTGTCCCTCGCATGTAACTCTGGAGTGTGAGGCAGCAAAGAGCTGAAAGGCTCCAACTCCTGTCTGATGCACTTCCAAGAGCCTCTCCATGTTCATCCAAAGCCTCTCCAACTCATTCCCAGCACCTTCCCACAGCTTTGCCTCCAGCACTCCCTGCACAGGCTAAAGGCAGGCGAAAGAGCCTCCAGCAGCTGGATGCTGAACTGGCCCTGAGCACAGACCCAGGGATTGCTGCAGGGATGGGAGCTCAGGCTCCTCTCGTCATCTTCTATCTTTAACAACTCACGCCCCTGTAAATCAGCTCCCAGCTGACCAGACTCCAGAGTCCTGCTCAGCTGCTGTTCCCGAGTTTCCAGAAGAGCAATGGGCGTGCAGAATTTCTGCTGAACGCAGCCCCTGAAGACAGCCCAGCCCGCCCTCAGCGCTTCAGATGGTTCTCACTGCTGTTATTTGCCACTTAATTCTGTCCCCCCAGGAGCTTTCCAGCTCCTTTTAGCTGCCCTATGCACAGGGCAGCCCAGGCTCTGCACTGACTAATGCATCTGTGCAGGGCCTTGGCCATCGGGGAGGTTATTCTATGCTACTCATTGATCCAAAACTTGGTCTTTAAGATCAATCAAGCCAAGCTCCTGTCAACTCAAGCACTCCCTCCGGATCCACGGATATAAACAGCGAAGTTTGCTGACCACCTCGAGCTCGTGTTGCAAAGGAGGATCTAACATTAAGCACAAAAAAAAAAAAGCAAGCCACAATTAAGTCTTTCCTCTTAGAGCTTAACTGTGATAAATTAGGCCAAAAGCACGCTGTTTCTAGGCCATCAGGACAGCGTTCTCAAACTCAGATTTCAGCATGAGAAAATGCAATTTTTAAAAATCATCCACCCTCTTATTGTAACCACGGTATAAAGAGGGGAGCCAGGTGCCTGGCTCCAAATGGGGGTGATTATAATTGTGTTTGAAGGAGACTGTCACACCCAGAGCTCTCCAGTGATTATGAAGTGCCTGTTTAAAGGAGCACCTTGTTTCCTTTCCCAGAGGAAAGGAGTGCTGCAGCTGCAGAGCCCTGGACACGCTGCCTGCCATGTGGAAAGGGCATCTTTACCCCCAGCTGCCACCCTGGCTGACACTCCACAGCGCCTGTGGCTCTGGACAGGCAGGGCCATCCTTGCCCTGCACCCTCTGGGAGCTGTGGATGCTCACAGCTATTCCAAGACATTCTCCTGGATATCAAACACACATCTTTTGGGGTTTGGGTGCTGTTTTTTTGCCACATGATTCTTTCCCAGTTCAATTAATCCATCTCTCCTGGCCTCAGATCATGTGTCAGATCATGAAACAAAGCAAATATTCACCATTGTCCTTTATCATCATTTAGAAACTGTAGTAAAATCCAATTATATCAGTAGCTCTGGAAATACAGTATCTGCTATTTGCATCTGAGCTTCTTCTCCCATTGGCGGTAGCAGCTACACGTTGAATGTATTTTCTCTTATTCCTGCATACAAAATCATTCAGAATTTTTAAATTTTGGCACGTTTGTTTATTCTGCATGAAGCCTCACTACAAGAAATACTGCATTTTCTTGTTTGCCACAATGTCTTTATCAATTGCACAGTGACTTTGAGATGTTGCACATCGATGTCTTAGACAAAAGTGCTCCTGCAAGGCACACAAATCTCCTGACACTGGCACAGAGGATTTACAACCTCTCCTCCCAAACACAGGGATCCTGAGCTATGGAAATGCCACAGCAACCTGGCTACTTCTTCAAAGATGTAGTGGTATAAAATAAAAAATTCATGAACAAGCTCATTTATTGCATCGTCTTCAAATACTACCGAAAAAAAAATAATAATCCTCGAGTGGTTTATAGCTAAATACAGATCTGCAGCTTTATTTTTATCATCCCTTTCCTTCCTTCCTCCAGAACCATGTACCACTAAAGCAGCGTGCTGCCATCAGCATATGGAAACCTCCACACTCTTCCACTTCTCTGCTACGGCAGCGTCTCCCTCCCAGCTTGGGGAGGGGACACGGCCCTGCTCAGCCTCCCGGCAGTGCTGGAGCTGGGCCAAGCCCTGTGTGACCCAGCCAGACCCCCCTGCTGCTCTCTGCTCCCCTTAAAGCCCCTCCAGACCCGTCACTGCCCGGTTCAGGGAACACACAGAGCCCCGGAGCCACGCCTGCCTCGCCTCCTTCCACCCTCTCCTGTGCCTGGGCTGGGCACCTTCTGCCCTTGCTGGTCCCAGCTGGCACTGCCAGGGACCAGCCTTGGCTGGGCACCTCCTGCCCTTGCTGGTCCCAGCTGGCACTGCCAGGGGGGCCTCGCTGCTGACAGCGCCGTGCCCTGGGCACCAAACCAGAGAGAGACGAGGTTTGTGGCTCTGTCACTGCTCCCTGGAGCTCCTCAGAGCTCCTCAGATCCCAGAGGCAGCTTTGCCTCAGAGGAAAATCCACAGGCAGGGAGCTCCTTGTCATGAATGTTAGGATTTCCATTCTTATTTGTAACTATGTCTGTCAAAGAAGAGGAAAGACACAGCCCCAGTTCCTCCTCTGCTTCCTTGCACGCTGCACACCACAAAAACCACAGGGCACCTTCCTGCTTCCCACCACAAACCAGTCCCAAACCACAGACCCCACACTTCTGCCATGGGGTGGAGCTGCCCAGACCTGCCAGGCACCTTCAGGAGCCCCAAAGCTCTCAGGGACACCTCTGCTGTGTCAGCACCAGAAGTTACTGAAGGATATGTTCTTCCTCTCCTCCTGAGCGCTGGGCTGTGCAAATAGAACAGGTGAACCTACATTTGGGGCGAGTTCTTGTGTAACCTCCAATCCAAAGCTCTCCTCTCCCGCTCCAAGCTGTAAAAGGAGCCAGAGGCACCAGGCCCTGCTGGCAGCCATCTGTTCTAACTCCATCCTTCCCCCAGGAGGACGGCCAGGGAGCCTGGATGTGCCGCCAGGAAAGCGAGTGCCTCGTGTCCAGCATCAACATCCCCTCCTCAGGCCAAGCCACTTCAGGTTTTGGGACCCAGCACTGCCTGCAGCACCCCAGGCAGCTGCTGCTGTGCCTCTGTCACCTCTGAGGGCATGGAAAGGACAATCCCTGGCTGAAACAGCAGAGCAGAATCACACACGGGGTCTGACCTTTCTCTTGCTGTTGGCACCGACACAGGGCACAATGTGCTGGCAGAACCCAAGCTCTGGGCAGCAAACAGGCACTGGCTGGGCAGGAGCCTCCAGCTGCCCTTTGCTGGCCCAGACCATCATAGGGTGAGAGTATCTGGGCTGGGACACTTCTCGGTGCTCCAGGACAGCAAGGACTGCCATGCCCTGTCCTCCCTGACCCAGCCATGGCTGCAGAGTCTGGTCCTGCATCCTGTCCATCCTCAGCAAGCCCAGCCACCACCAGGGAGCCCAGCCATACAGGAAATGCTGCCCTTTTTTCCCCTATAGTTATTTAAATATATACAATCATCTCGTGTTTGTTTCTCCTCCCACAGCTCTCCTGGTTACCAGGTTACAGTTGTTCTCCCCTCTCTTTTTGGTTTGGGTTTTTTTCCCCTCCCTGAGTGACATCCCTCTGAGGTCTCCTAATGGCTGGAGTGCTTGGGGACACAGATTTGGTCCCTAGAGCCAGGCTGGAAGGCAGCACATCCCTCCCTCACAGCCACTGCGGCAGGGCTGGCACCGCCTTTGGCACGGAGGGGTGGCAGAGCTGGCACAGCACAGCCGAGGAGAGGGCAAGGCCCAGGCAGGGAGGGAAGGCAGCAGCTCTGCACTCGTGTGTGGGTGAGCACACGTGCAGGACAGGCCTCCCACACCTGCACAGCATCCCCTGCCTGGGCATTGCCCTTCCCATCCCAGCCCTGCAGGAACACCCCCGTGGAAGAGTCGGGGTGCTCATTTCAGAGCTGATTTCTCTGCCAACTCCTCCTCTCCCTGTGAGCAGCAGCCAAGGCACTGCTGGTTCTGTCTTGCCTTGTTGAGGAAGAGCCCCAGGTCTCATCCCTCTGTCCCTCCCCAGAGGTGCCACAGAGGTCACAGTCACTGCCCATCAATACACGTTTACTCCTACGATGGGTGTGGGTTTGGTATTTTTTGATTCAAAGAGTTTAAAGAGCTCTGAGGGATGTGAACAGGCCCATCCCAACCCCAGTCATTATTGCCATGAGCAGCTTTGGCTCAAGTGCTGGTTTTGGGTACAAATCTGCAGAGCACACCCTCACACATCTCTATATACACACACACTCACAGCGTCTGGAGCGCTCAGTCTCCCAGATTAAATTCCTGAATCCAAATTCCCATCTCCACAGACAGCTGGACTGTCCACGTCAGGAGCTGCTGTTGCTCAGAACTTCTGCAGAACTGCTGAGCCCTGTGACAAATCCATCCATCGCTTCGCTTCCAACAAGCACAGGCAATTTAGCACCACAGGCCTCACACAGAAATTAGCATTTTGTGTGTTTCACGTGGAAAATGAACAGGAAGAGTGAGTCAGTGCAAAGCTCCACAAGCCTTTCCCCCGCTGGCAAATGCTATTTTCTAGAAGATAAAAGTAGAAATTGTACCTTCCAGGTCCAGAGCCACTTTTCTCATTAGACAGCCCTGCATTAGCAATTGAGCCTCACATCTCCCCATCCCCTCTGGCTTGGTGCACACGAAGGTTTTGTGTGACAGGCTCACAGGAGGCACAGCCCCACCGAGAAG
>QUSF01000026.1:9056240-9109886 GCA_003676055.1 Chloebia gouldiae | reverse complement strand
ATTCCTGACCAATCTTCTTTCAGCTTCCAGATGTTTATGTGATGTAGGACAATTTTTAAGGGCATATTTTCTCACTCTATCTTTGGCCTACTTTTCTAAGGAGACAGAAATAATACAATGACCTTGTACATTTCTCTGCCCATCCTCCACTTAATTTGACCCATGTTCTCTACAGAAAATAAGATGGTGAGGTTGGCAGAGGACAAAAATATATACAGGTTCATTGAAGGAAGTAGGCACAAGGCAAGGAGCTCTTTCAGCAGAAAGAAGAGATTCAGACACAGCTCATTCCTGCTTAGAAACTCTAGAACCTCTAGGGACCTCTAGGAGAGAAAGCCTCAGTGATGTCCTCAGCCTAGAAAATGTGCCAGATGGAGATTGAAGTCAAACGTGAAACGAAAGTCAGAAAAGAAATTAGACTTCAGTAATTCCAATATTTTCAGACAAGCTTTTTAGTCTTCCCATCTCCTTCAGTGGAGAAGGCACATGGGTCACTGAATTACTATTTCCTGTTCCTTTTATTGTTTCTAGTGGGAAACATTAAATTTCTATTTAAATTCTGTTCTAAAAAGAATATGGATTTTATTTCCAATAATATATACCTGAATGCTTCAGAAATGTTCTTTATTTACTCTTTACCAATACTCAAAGAAGAAAAATCATTATTTCTCTTTACTCCCTAGCACAGACATCTATTACTTCAATAGCTGACACATTTTGTCTTGTACCTCTGTGTGTTTCTGTCTCTTCCATCTCTTCCCTACTCTCCCGATGTTCTCTGCATTGAGTAGCATTGTTAAAATATACATTTCACAGACTTTTGACTTCAGTTCTAGCCTTTAATTCCAGGCTGTCTGTCTGTGTTGGCTCCTCTCCCATCTGAAACCATGAATGACTATGCCTGTACAGGACGTTCAGATGCTTTCCTCCGCATCCAATTGGGAAGAATGGTCAGCACTCCCTACTCTCTTATACATGTAAGAGTCTGTGCCACTGACATTGTCAGGAGGACTACAACATTGTCCTCCCTTTATCCCAGATCTCCTGTTCAGATAGTCAGAAGAATTCCTCCTTCATCTTGCTCTCTTTGCAGAGAGGAATTCAAAGGAAAGGCCTCCAATTCAATTTTAAGATGGATTAGATGGAATTTTTCCTTTCATTCAAAGTGACTGAACTATTTTCACTAGTATCTTCCAAAATGAATCAAACTGAGGAACTACATATAAACTTGAAATCTTTAGCCTGATCACCCAAGATTCTCAGTGTTACATGAATTTAAAAGAGGGTTGTAAGGCTCTGTCATCAGGAAATCCTCATTAAACCCTCCTGACAAGTGGTAATTTCTAGCAATCTTTGGTACATACGGCAAAAGGTTGCATTTCTCCATGGTGCCAGCTGGACTCCTGCAGTTTGGCACACATCTGCATAAGCCTGGAGGCTTTCACAGAGGGCTGCATTGTTCAAGTGAAGTTCACAGAGATCATACTGGCAATCTTCAAAATAGCTCCGTGGATCGACCACTGCATGGCAGTTCTGGAATGGACCACTTGGATCTGTGATCAGACCACAGTATGCATTGCTTTGGATCATGTGTTTTTCATCATCAGTGCAGTTTGGAGTATGGCCATCATCTGGTGAGCACCTAATGAAGAAAAAAAAAGTAAAAATATGTGGAAAAATTAATGGATCAACTTTGTATTCACTAGTACCTGAGATGCTTTTGAAATCACATCTACCAAAACTAGTGGTCTCTTCCCAGACTAAACATGACGTATTTCCAATCCCTCTATTTAAGATTCTTAGGATAGAAATTCAGATTTAATAGGATCTCAACCTGATAATCTTTAAGAGGCCCGGATGAAACCCAGGTATTTATTTTTTGCTTTCTGGTAAATTAGGCTGTTTACATGGACGGGGAATTAGAAAGTGAAAATATTCAAAGTTAAAATCCTACTGTCGTTAAATAAAATACTGTGAAATAATTAATAACAAGTCAAGTACCTCAGGAGAGTTTGAACAATGTCTTCAAGTATTAGCATTCATATACTAAAACAATAACTGAAATCTTCGTGGGCATCTTCAGTGTTTTATTCAAATACTAAAATGTACATTTAAATGTACAAAAGGAATTTAGCCAAGTCAGTGCTAAAACTCACAGATCATTCTCCCTGTTTGGCCTGTGCTTGTATTTAACATACTCTTTCTTTGTGTTTGCTCAAACAGCACCAGGGGATAAAAAAAGCCCCATGGCCTTTCTCTTCTATCAGCAAGGCAGAGCAAACGAGAAATGCAATGTCTCTTTTATGGGACTGTTGTTTGCTTGCAGCTTTGTGCCCTGAGTTGCATCAGGGTCCCTGAAGAGACCATTTATGGAGACATTACAAAATAGATGTTTTTCTTATTTAATTGGCTGCTATTCCTGAAAACCTCAATAAGGTTTTTTAGGGTGTAAGTAGCCCTAAAACTCAGTCCCAGGGGTCCCTCTAGGTGTCTGTGATGTGAAGATATTGGTGCTGTGTAGGCAGTGCCCAGCACCTGGCAGGATCCAGCCGTGAACAAGGGGGACAAAGCCCTTCCCCATGGTGAGGCTACATGGCTGCCTGAGCCCAGCAAAAGCCTGAGCTTTTCCTGAGGAATAATCATGATGTGAGAGAAGAAAAACACTCCCCTGCTCCCTGCCCCAGCTGGAATCTCTTTGGGCCCAAAGCATATGTGGAGTAAGATTTGAAGGGGGACTAAGGAGGGATCACTCCCCTGTCCTTGGCACTGTTGAGACCACACCTTGATTCCTGTGATCCCTTTTGGGCCTCTCACTACCAGAAAGACCTTGAGGTGCTGGGCTGTATCCAGAGAAGGGCAATGGAGCTGGTGAAGAGTTTGGAGTACAAGTCTTATGAGGAGTGGCTTAGGAAATTGGGGGTGTTAGGCCTTGGGAGAGGAAAGGTTCAGGGGACACCTCATCACTCTCTGCAGCTCCCTGAAAGGAGGTTGTAGTGAGATGGGGGACAATCTCTTTTCCAGGTTACAGGGTGAGAGGAAGTGGCCTCAAGCTGCACCAGGGTAGGTTTAGATTCAGTATTAGGAAAAATTTCTTCTCCAAAGGGTTTGTTGAGCATTGGAACAGGCTGCCCAGGGAAATGGTGAAGTCACCATCCCAGAAGGGATTGAGAAGATGCCTAAGTGTGGCATTTGGGGACATGGTTTTTGATGGATACAGCAGTGCTGGGTCAGCCTTTGGACTCAATGACATTATAGGTCTTTTCCAGCCTAAACAGTTCTAAGAGTCTTAGAAATTTTCTCTTTTTAAGCACAGTCAAATTTTCTGTGAAACTTTACCCAGCTGCATAAAGTAAGAAAACCGACAAGGACAGATTTTATCCCACATGTCAGACATTTTTGACCTCCAAAGAAGAGTTGCTTAAAACACTGGTCAATGCATAGCCAGCAAGTAAGGTCTGATATCCTGGCAGGAGTCCTACCTGGAGTCGTTGTAAACCTGCCAACTGTTGCCAAGGCTGGTTGAGTTTGCTTCCATCTCTCCATCTGGGTTGAGAAAGTCATCTGCTTTTTGCCCATTGTAATTTCCACATATACCACAGACTTTAGACATATAGGTGCTGGGAAGAGTGATTTCTGCTCTGTGGTTTCCATCAAACTTGACTTGCAGCCTGAAGTCAGTAGTAACCACAACATACTGCCCACTGAGGGAAATACTGACACCTGGGACCAAGGTCACAGGGACCACCTGGCTGACTCCATTGACCTGCAGGCACAGAGGAGGACAAATATTGTAAGCACTTGACCATTTTTAATGGTGACCCTCTTAGATCCCTGTATTGACACAGTGAGCAGTAAGACCTCACTCTGTGCTAGTAAAGTGTGTGTATATGGCCACATAATCTAGGGTTTGAGGGCATAACAGCATGGCTACAATATAACTTACTAGTGTGGTTTTGGTGAGCCAGACATAGCTGGCAAAAGTCCAAGACTAAGTGTGATCTGTCTGCAGCAACTGCCTACAGACATATCCTTTTTTATAATAAAACCAGTAAATAGACGGATAAGGTAAAGAGAGAGGCTGTTGGATAAATGAGGACATACCAGTTCTCTATGTCTCTAAGATCAGATGGGAAAGGTTTCAGTGTACCTTTAATCCTTTGCCTCCTTTAAACCACTGTTGTATTTTCTTATAAGAAGGGTAATAATGAAGCAAGGTGACCTGCTGATATGCAGGGGATTTGGCTCAACCATTTCTACTATCTTGGCCCTTTATGGAAAGGATCCAGAAAGAAGTCCTAGGATGCAATAGCAGGCCAAGTGTACAATCGGTGTAAGGAAAGTCATGAGATTGTCACTCTAGGACTGCCACCTGACTCTGCTTTATGGCAAAAGCCAGATGTTAAGTCAAGTTAACAGTGAAGTGGAATATGTAGAAATCAGGGAGAAGTGTTCAGCATTATAAACTACCACACAGGACTGGGAAATGACTACCAGCATGAACTTAGGTAATTCAGAGCCTCTTTGCTCCCTTTTACATGACAAACCTGAGCATGGGGTAACAGGTTAGAAAGGTAGTCTAGCCCACCAACCCCACCTGGATTGCCAGCTCTTAGCCCACCTTTCAACAACACAGCACAGAATTCTAGCCTATGCTTTCAGTTTTGAAATTTCCAAGTTTAGGAATTCCACAGTACTCCTGCTCCTAAATATCTGACTGCCCTCTAAAATTATTGTATAGATGCTGGTAATTTGTAGTCACTGTGCAACATCTTCATTCATGCTATGAGTTATGAAGGATAGGCTGGGCTCCAACCTTACCTTAACAGCTCTTTTTTGACCAAGGTTGATCCTGTAGCCATAGACATCAATATCCACATACTGGACATAGGACACACGGGTGTTGCCTCCCCTGTGCTCGTTGGCCGCTTCCACATTGAAGTAGGGCAGGGAGCTGTTGCTCTCACACAGCTTGGAGAGGGTGTAGGTGCAGGTGCCCATGAAGTCATGGCGCTGCTTGTCAAAGGTGTTGTAGTGGGGATCCCCATGTATACTGCAAATAGCTTCTGGAGACAGGAAAAAGGAATATGCCCTCATTAACATACAGACACATCCCAAAAGCCCATCTTCTTGTATCCTCCCATTGCACAATCACCCTCGTTTTGTAGATTACACCTGGAATAACTGAAACAGAAAAGGCTGATCTGTGTGGCATAAAGCAACCACAGAAATTAACTAAAGCAAAGAAGCAGTATGCTAGTAAAAATGTAAGTGTCCTGCAACTCATTGAGTAGTATATGTGATTGGCTAAAATTACCTGTCACTGGACGTGGTGTAGGTTCTGTTGGTGTAGGTGTTGGTGGTACAGGTGTAGGGACAGCTTCTGTTAGTGGAAAAGAGAAAGCAATACAATGAGTTTAACATTACAGGGTGAACACCATCATGCAGGAATTTTCACTTACTCCTCACCAGCATAAAGTTAGAAGTTCTCCAGTGAAGCAAGTAGAATGGCCTGTGTTTAAAATCGGGGATGTGTGGGGGGTTTCAGCTCTTAGGAAAGCTTATCTGATTGTTAGATCATAGTGGCTGAGCTCGGGCTCCTCTCGGGAGCTGGAAGTGTAGTTAAAATTGGGTGTGTGACTCCCTCTGGTGTGTGCTAAGACACATAAGGTCCTGCTGTCAGCGAGTGCTGGCAGGTATAAGAGTGAGATGAACAGAGAAGCTCTTGTCTCTTGGAGTTACCTTTGTGCACCATCCAGTGGCAGAATCACGTGCTAATACAACTGGGAAAATGAAGAACTGGCTCTCCCTAGCCCTCAAACAAAATAAGGCCCCAAGTCTTTTTCATGGAATTTTAAATAAAATCATATGATCAGAGGATGTTGACCTGAAAGGAAATCTTGGTCACAGGTATTGTAAATTTGAAACATGTTAGGTCATTACCTTAGTAGTATTTCACAGAGAACAACACCTATTGAGACCTAATGAAACTTTCTGTAAGTTTTTCAGCAAATTTCTTGGTCAATTCACATTCTGTAGGTATTTCATGCTTGTCAGTAAAAATGGATCCTAGCCATGCACAGCTTGTACTAGTCTTGGCTGACCTGTTACAGGGTCAGAGATCGAGCTCAAATTGCTGATTCATAGTCAAGGCTGGTACTGCAACTCAGTGTTATTGACTCATTGTTATTTCTTTTTGTGACATATGGTTGTACTTTGTATTTAATGAGCTTGCATTAACTGATATTTGCTATAAAATGCCAATTAGACCATTATATCTGTAAGCCAAGATCAATGTGCAAAGCCTTGTCTAGGTTTAGAGATGTACTTGAGCCTTAGAAGTGAAGGTAACTTTTGCTGGACCTGGTGAAAGAGGTCACATTTGCAGAGAAAGGGATAGCTTGTCTTGGATGTTGGCGGTGATGAGGGAAGATTTAGGAAGAAATTGCAGCAAAACACATAACACTGAAATGAAGTGAGCTGTAAAGTTTTTGCCATTTCTCTTTTGTGGTTTGAAGTCCCGAGGGGTTGCTATATTGTATATGGAGTAGAGTAATGGAAATTTGTGTTCAGCTCTAAACAGACTTGGATGCAAACACAGACTTACCACAGGGTCCATCCCTTACTCTCACATTGTCCAGTGCTGTATCCCCATACTCTGTCAGTCCTCGGACAGCCTCAAAAATTACCTAGGCAGGACACAAAGTGATCTCTGCATCAGAGATGTTTTGGCAAACACAAGATAATTTCTCTTAGCATGTTCTCACACTAACTTGTCTGTTTTTTTGCTAAAAATTGCAACCAGCAAAATGAGGTTACAACAACTAAAGGAATATATATTCTGTAATAAGGTAAGGACTGCAAGAAACCTTGTCCTCTATTTCACTGACTTATAAATGATTTATGAGAATTAGTTGTCTGGATTCTACAGAGGAGTCCAACACAGGTGGCATCCCAAATTTCAAACCTTGAAACTCACAGCAGGCAAACCTGCATTTAATTACGACATCTAAAGTCCTTCATTTCATGATAAAACTAAGGAGGAAAGGAAGGAAAAAGAGAGAAAAGTAAAATTAATTTTATCTCGTAACTAACAGCACTGGTGAAACTAGGAGGCTGGTGGTTTCTTCTCTTACAGAAGAAATCTTATTTCTGGTTGACAGAAATCATGAGGCCATTCTATTTACAAAATATAATCTAAGCAAATCTCAGTTATATTTTCTAGCTTACGTGCACAGCATTTTGCAGCCTGCAAGGTGAGAACAAATGCTAACACTGTACAAAGAAATATATTTTGCAAATCTATTACCTTTATCTTCCTCTGTGTTGGAAAACTGTGAGTGATGGCACCATATTTCCACAAGGAACTCTGGTTTCCCTTCCGAAGCCATACCACAGACTCCCCTGTGCCATCTTGGACAATCACTCTCAGCTCATTCATCTCTTCTGATCCAAACATGTAGTACCAGAAGTCTATGCATATTTTTCCAGAAACTACAATATCTGGGCTCTCCAGCCTGTTAGTGTCGAAGGGGATCAGATTACTCGCTTCTTGGTAGATGAAATAACCTTCTGCAGAGTGAAACAAAAATTAAAATATAGTTGAAGCTTCTGATAACTTATTAGGTATCATTTAAAACTGAAGTACAATCCAAATTTGGAAGAAATTAAGTAATCATTATCAGTATAAAAAAGCAAAGCAAAGGTTGTTTGGACTTCACATTGCAGTGGTTAACTCGTGCAGTTATACAAAGTAGAATGTGAGCCTGAGAGCAAAGCAAATATATTTCATCTCACAAGAACTGTTATTTTGGGATCACAATTAAAGACGTTGGACTCTTTCAAGAGACAGCACTTCCAGACACTGATCTGTATTCAGTTTCTACTTCCCCCAAAGGAAAATAAGGCAATCTTCTACACATGTTCTTTTGTGGGATACATTTTTTTAATAAATATTTTGGTCTCGAGATGAGTAAATCCTTGCCACAAGGAAAATTCTAAACTGTCAGCATTTTGTTTTGTCTCTAAATAGAAGAAATAGAAAGCAATGCTGATATTTCCTTCAAAATATTTAAATTTGACATTGTGAAAAGGAAGGAAATTTTTCAAAATTCAGGAACTTGAAGTGTTTCTTTAGGATTTGAAATGCTCTAGTCTTATTGGTTCAGTATGAAATCAGATCTTGCTTTATGAGGGCTGAAATCTTTTGCTTCACATGGGCTAAGATCAAAGTTACCTTTCCCCAGTGCAGCTAAATTCAAGTCTCTCCCATTTGACTATGGAAAAGAATCAAGAATAAATTGATGACCATTTCTATCTGGTAAAGTATGGCTCCACACAATGCATCTAACATTCAGTCATAGATTTAAGTTGGCAAGAAAATCTAAATCACATTTAAAGTGATATGGTCTATGTCAATTCAAAAAGCAAAACATTATTATTTATGGTAGTACAAATTAAAAATGCTTCATTTTTTTCTTCCAACAGGCAATTTTAATTGTTATTTTCAAAACAGAAAAAAAATCAGAAAATTATTTAGCAACAATCCCAGCTAATACTGTTCTAATCTGCTTACTGACTCTGACAGTAGCTCACCTTTCAGTCTTGGGGTAATTACAGGAAGCTGTATGACTGCAGACTTATTTCCCTAAATGGATCTGCTGGGGCAAGGATAGCGGTTCAAACACACAGAGACTGAATCGTGGAGTATTTGTTTGATACTGTAACCATGTTAGACTCCAGTTTTTAAATCACAGATATCAGAGGACAAAGTTTTAAAAAATATTCTTCAATTTTAGACTTGATTTTGTAACTAGCTGGTGTGAACTTTATCCTGTGCCAGTGCAGGAGCAGTAATTATTACATTTGTTGCCATGAGCTGGTATCAGTGGAATTTGGCCAGAAGCCCTCTCTTGAAAAATTATCTTTTCCATGTTGCTATATTCTCTGTGAGACCTTAAGTGTGATACAATTTGCTTTCCTTTACTTCCATGCACTGATAAAGATATCCAATCTATGATGTGCAAGTCAGTTTAATAAACTCCTGTCTGATCTGATGAAAAGTCGAAGACAGGTGTCAGTATGAAAGAAACAAGACACATTTCAAAGGCCTTCATGAATCTCTTTTCTCTTTCAAGAAAAGAAGAATAAATGTAGTTAAGCTGTCTTCAGAAAAGGAGAATCAACAAGGCCACAAATGAGCACTTACTTCCATCAGGATAGTCTCCCTCAGGACCTGTTCCATCAGTTGGAGTGTCATGCTTGGTTCGTATCCACATTCCCTGGTTGACATTGCAAGGCTGAGTCCAGTCACAGAATGGCCTTGAGTTATTGTTAAAATCACATCTGGTGAGGTAAGCTGAAATACAACACATAAAAGTGAGGAAGAGGAGCCAGCATGTCCACAGTGTACCTTGGATGGTTAACAGCACCAATGCCGTGCAGTTACCTGTTTCAGGATCCCATATCCTCAAGCCACCTCTTGGTCTTTGCTTGATCCTGTAAAGAAAAAAGCAGAATGAAGCTCCTGTGGCATTGGTGACTCAAAAACTGTTTAAGTAAGAATATTGGGACCTCAGCTTATGCCTCTGAGCATTTCACTGAATAACTGAATAGACCCAGTGTTTCACCCATGTCTGAATTTCTCTTCCCATATGGAAGTTTCTTGTTCATGGCTAAGGTCTGAGAGTGAGTCAAATGTGAAAAGGATCCTTTGCTCTGTATCCCACTGAACTGAGATGAGGGGAGTTCTCCTGGGCACAGAGAGCTGCAGGGGGTGGATGGATACATCTCAGCTCGGACAGCACCAGGATAATAGCAAAGACTTTCTAGGAACTTGTTCATGGCATTATTATCCCCACTGTTGCTAAGCAAAGCATGTCAATGCCAGTAAGCCAGTGCTCTGTGTAACTCAGTTACTTGCTGGAAGGCTACAAATTTCCTTTAACCCCTGCAAATCTCTCATGACACAAAGGTTTCATTTCATGCAGTTCTTCTAATCTGCCCTGAAAATGCTGCAAAACAAAAGCAGTTACCAATGTACAGTCCTTGTGTGCTACAAAGTCTTGCAGAGATGAGTTGATGCAAGACCAAAATCCCACTGCAGATCACAACTAAATGGCTCTGCTCTTTGGGTGTTTTGCATAGGGAAGGGATGATCCTCAATTTCTTGAGGCAGGGTTCTATTCCAAACTCTGTGGTGCTCCCTCCTTAATTATCCTTATTGTACTTGACAGTATAGAGAATCTGTCCTTAAGTGAATGCAGCACAAGGGATGTCTGCACTGCTTAAAATCCAAGCAATGACATTCAGAAAATTAGGGAGATTAGGAGCAAATATCATAATTAATTTATTGTGAAATGATGCAATGAAATGCAGCAGGCAACTGGAAAACAGATATTGATCTTAGGCTAAGGAGGAAAAAGAATATGTAAAGACAGACAAAGTAAGAAAGTTTTCTTCATTGTTCTTCTTGGATTTCTTCTTCCATGGGAAAGGGAAAGCCATGAAAGGGAAGCCACTCAGTCTGTATTCAGTGCTGTCTTAAAACATCAGGCAAATCCTAAAGCAAAGGTTACTGCAGGTATATTCAGAGTCAAGAGAGTTTTATAAGTATTGTGGCTATTTGTCCAGATCTCTTCTTTTCAGATGTTCCATTAGAAAGCCAGGTGTTAAAGGTTTCTCTCTCAGGCAGAAGCCAGAGCAGAATTAGGTAATCACAAATTTAAATGATTTATTTTCAAAAATGACATGGTTCAATTGTACATTTATAATTTAAAAATAAAAGAAACATTTTACTTTTTAAAAGTGAAGAAAGGATATTAATCATTAAAGCTAATCTTACTGAATTAAGCTACATTCAGTATTGTGCTACTTACCCTGTGGTATTCAGCAGCAAAATACAGAGTAAAATTAAAATGTATTGTAAGTGCCAGGGGGTTCCCATGCTAGAAGACAAAGTTAAATCTTCTGTGTAGTTCAGTTTTCATAGTAATCCACCAGCTGTACTGAGCTAGGAGGAAAATGGGATGACCTATGGTGAATTATGTGAATATATTGACAAGAGGGTGGAGGCGATTATAAAAATCTGTCCAACTACGTAGGGTGTTCCCTGGGCTGTCTACCTTGAAGCACCTATGAACTGAAAGCTCATTCTCTGTGTCACTTTCTTTGACACCCTTTGCTGTTTGCTAGAGAAATTGATGTGATCTTGGAAATTTTTCTTGCTGCTCTTCTATATTAATTAAGTCTGGAAATTTAAAGGGATTTTTTTTCTGACATAGATTGCAAGACAACTTTTTTTCCATTTTTAAAACTCCTGCCCAGCTTTTACTGCTAATCTGTGTGAGATTTCTCACTCTGACTGAATTTTCTCTCTTTCTGAAACTAGCAGTCAGCAGAGCAGATAACATTTCAATTTAGTCACAACAGTCAAGTTGTCATGGACATAATTCAGGAACTTGCTGAAATATTACTGATACCATATTGGTCTTGCTTAATCTTCTTTTTAGATTAAAAAAAAAAAAATAGCCATGGTCTGAGGTTTCCTGGCAGTGCAAGGAAGCACTGTACACTTTGTGATACTCCTTTGACTCTCATCACTCACAAAACCCAAGTGGAGTAGGAATTTGCCTTTGAGCTATTGTTGCAGACCCCAATGCAAGAAATGCTGCAAAAGAACAGAACAGTAAAGGCCCAAGTGTCAGTGGGAACGATCCACCTCCTTTTTCTGGACTGGCAGCAGCTGACAGAGACTTCACAGAAGCCTAGAAAATGATCCCTTATTTTTAAGCAGGGGGCCCTCTATGTACTCACATGTTTCCTTCTGCAGACAAAGGGGTTTGCTCTGAATGTGGAGCTGCTCTGTATAATTCTGACAAAATGTGAGTCTGTCGTAGAAAGAAAGCAGCCCTCTGATAAAACCCTCCATTCATTCACACATTCTTTGACCTCTTCTCACCCACAGCAAATGTGAGGCCCTGCAGCACCATGAACATCCCCCCCAGCCCCTTGCTATGTGACTTTTCCTGTGACTTTTCTGTTGCTTCAACATACTGTCATCTCAGGTACTCTGTGAAAGGTGAACTGAAGTACGGATTAAGGCTTTTCAGTGAGGGACAAATATTAATTACCTCTTTTCCATATGGAAAGGATGACAAGGAAATTACTTGTCATTTTATTCCAGTGGGATGTGACAGTATCCCATATTCCTGAGAATCAAACTGATCACTTTGCAAGCTCACTATTTCTCTCCTCTACTTGCATGCTTTGCATCTCTGAAAAGTGCCTGGGAAACACTTCCCTTTGTATAAAAATACTGGGCTGGACTGCCCAGTAACCTGAGGAAGAAAAGCAATATCTGTCCTTAATTGCTAATACAGTGAAGCTAAAATTATTTCTAAGGAAGGGCATTTGCAGGCAATCTCACCAATAGTTCATGTTTTACTTCTGGCTTAAATTCAGGGTACAAGTGATGCACACCTGGTTGGTAATGCCTGTGACTGGCTTGCTAGTGCTCTGTGCTGCTGTGTTTCATTCTGACAGCAGATTTCACTCCATCTGCAGCCAGCATTAGATACCTCACCTGCTGCCTGTTGACAAGGCACACTGGGGCTGATCATAGGAACTATTTATGTATTTATATTTATACATTTCCCACATTAAATCTGCAGCAGAGGATGCCAATAATAGGGCTTGTCAATGATTGGTGTGACATGCAACACCCTCAAAATGACTGATAATACTGCATACAATTTTATTTCTGGCTGGTGGTCAGAAAGGGTCTCTTCAAGACACTCTCTTAATTTTTGCAGGATGAATTTATGTTTCCCAAGAGACAGAATCAGTTTGATATGCACACAAGGGGACAGTGCAATGAAGAAAATAACAACAACAAAAAAATGAAACAAACAAATAAAAAAAGCCCAAAACACCCCCCAAAAAAGCCCAAGCAAGATAAATCAAATAATAAAAGAAGAAAACTCAGCAGTTCAACCATTCTAGTGAGTGCTGTCTAGAGCAGATTTTGCTGCACAGTTACTCCAATAGATGTAATTGTTCTCAAGTACCTAAATCTGGTTCCTCCTACCTTCCTGAATGCAAGAGTCCTCTGATGAATCACAATTGTGATTCACTGAATACCTAATGCTCTGTCTGTGGCGTTGTAATCAGCTGAAAGCTAGGGAGCTTGAAAAGCTTAAAGAATGGGGAAAATTACAGAAAACCTCTTTCTCCTAAGGCATCAGTTTGAGGCCAGTTGAGCCTCACAGTGACACTACAGGAGGCTGCTTACACTGCTACCCAGCACAAAGCAGAGAGGTGACTGCCTGATATGGAATGCTGTGGTCTCATTGGGATGCACTTGAAGCATGTTTATCTCAAGGCTTAATCTGACTGAACCTGTATCTAGAAAAAAATTTAAATTAATTAACTAAATGGCTGCTCTCAAATAGCAGAATTCTGTGCAGATTCCCTTAATTTAGAATACATTAGGTTCTGTAAATTTGCACATAGAAACTGAAGATCTTTATCTGGTTTTCAGACAGTGTAATTGTATCTCATTGGGCTTTGCACAGATTTAGCTGCACTGGGTTTTTTTTTTTTTTTTTGCATCAATTTCAGTTTAATTGATACAATTTCTGTAAGTAAAAGGATCCTCCTGTTGTTTCTGTTCAGCTGATAATTTCTTCCTCTGTCTTCACAAATGACTGAGCCAGTTCTTGGAGCCTGCATTACCTCTGTCACTGTTTCTGGAATTGTCACTGACCTATAGCTCCATTCTGCCTTTACTGACGTTGTGGGTGGAAGGCACTGATAGATGTCCCATTCCTTCAGAGATGTCTCTATGCTGGACTCATGTTTGAGCTACACTCAAGCCACTGCTCTGATAAACATTCACCAAGAAGTTATAAATAAAGCAATCAGCACCCATAAATCTATGAACAGATAAATTCAGATTATACAGGAGTGTAACTACTATCACTTTTGTACTGTTGAGTAATATATGGTGGTCAGCTGATAAGACACAGAAAATGTCTGTTACAACTGGATGTTTGCTTGATGAGTAAAGTGTTTGCCTTCTGTTGAGAACAAGCTGAGGTTGTTTTTTAACTACTGGCTCTCCAAACTGAAACTTTGGTTTGAAATTCAAGCTATCTCTTTCCTGGTCTGAAATCTATAATTTTGGAAATGACATGTAGCATTCTTACTAGAGTACAGATGCCAGATTCAAATTTCATTGTCTTTTTTATGGTTTGAACAATGCAGAGATAATTGAAATAAAAAGATAGCAGCTTTTTGGCCAGTATTTTCTGTAGTCAACTGCCTAGGGTCAAAATTCCTGAGGGCAAATAGTGTTCTAATACTGTGATCTAAAAGAAATGCATTTTCAAGGTAACATTCATGAGTTTATTCAGTGCTTACAAATGCGTACTATATGGATAATGTCTAATTAAATGTGTAACTGTTATGGCCTTTCTTATCTTTCAGCTGAAATACATAGATATTATTTATAATTTATATTTAATTATTTTATATTGATATTTAATTTTGGGGTTTTATATTTTATATTTTTTATATTTATTTATTTATATACATATATTATTTATATTTTATATTTTATTCATACAAAAAAGAGGATTTGCTGGTATTCCAGTGGGTATTTGAAGAAAGGAAAGACTGTAATAGGTAAAACTCTTCTTAATTTTGGGGGGCTACACTTACAATCATAAGATTACTAAATCAGTTCATAAAAGCCCAGAAATTTTCCAAGTCTGTCTCTTAATAATAGGTAAGATATAAAAGACAACTTTGAATGTGTGTTTTGGGAGTAGTTCTCTGGCAGGAGGAAATGGATGATATTTATCTCTTTAACTCCCTTCTTTGTATAGGATTGGGTGGTTTTTTTTGGTTCAATGATAATCTAAGCAATTGTCTCTAGTTCACTGGAGTTCAGAAATTTTATGTCTGCACCTTTATACATTTTACATTTATTATTGCATCTACAGTGCACAACAAACCTGTGGTAAGCAAGGACCCTACCCTAATAACACTTTCTTTCAGAGGCAGAGTGTTTCTCTTTATTTCTGTCCATGGGTTTGTAAATCCACGTTACCTACAGAGATGGAGGTCTGATTCCACTATTGCACTCTTTCAGTTCCAGTATTCTACTTTTAAAGCTGGTGGTGCTGGTCCTAGTTCATTGTGATCTAAACAAATGGGGCTCCTGGCTCATTCTTTAAATATAAGGTGTATTACAGCAGCAGCTGTGTCTAAAATTAGCAATCTCAGCCTTGGCTTAATGAATGTTGAGGTCTGAATTTTCAGCTCACCACTGCAGACTCCTTTGGTGCTGATGAAGCCTGCATTGTCTCTCCTGCCATCAGCACTCTGGCTTCAGCAAGTCTTTCACTTACTTGAACATGATTCTAAACAGCTGTCTGTGTCTATTTGATTATTTTTGCTACAGAGCCCAAATGAATTGGGACCTTTGCTTTCCAACCCAGCTCCTCATGAACTGAGTAATCTTGCAAACCTCTTAACTCTTCTCAGTCATTTCACAAAGGATGACTTCTTCCATCCCCTGTCTTCTGGATAAATCTGCTTCCTCTCAAGTTACAGTCCTGAGGTATGGCTACTTCTTACAGCCCCTTCTGTAAGACTGCCCTCTGAATAGCAAATCGTTTGTGCAATTAAGCTCTTATAACTTGTTACTACAGTTGCTTCACAAAAAAAATTCTAATACAACTTTGGTTTTATGAAAATATTTAGAGATGTAAAATTATAATTTACTTAAACATGAAGAAACTTGTCAAAATCTATTCATATGGCCTTTTCTTATCTAAATCCTATACTTTCTATGATTACTGTAGTTATTCAGTACTCTCCATTACCTAAACCACAGATCCCTGCCCACTGTACAGAAAAACACACTGAGAGGTGACTGACTTCAGCTAAGAAAAGTTTCAATCCAGCAGCTCCTGCCACTTTTACAATCAGAGAAAGAGGAAAGTTAACCTGTTGCACAGTCTGTCCACAGATCACAAATCAAATCCACTCTGGACCCTAGCAAAGTATGAAGGTTATGGAATGCATTGCTACTTTTACTTTGTTTTGCACTTGAAATGAACACTTGAAATGAACAAAACTGAAATGGAACTCACTTGTATCATTAATGGGTTCAGAGCAGGGTGGTTCTGTTGTTTGCTTTGGAGTGAACTGTATTTACACTAGAGTACTTGAGTTTTGAGCTATGCAGGAAAACAAAGCTTGTGTCTCTTGAGGTACACAGGTTCTTTATCAGCAAGGCATTCAGTAGTCCAGGTGACACCTGGGTGTGTTTGCAGACTCATATACACATAAAAACTTGTGTGAACAAAGTTTAGGACATATAGTTGACCTCAGAATATGATTTTTTTTTTTAAGTGAATGACTGTGATTTCCATTTTCAGAAACCAAAGACAGTTGGATAGCATTTCCTAACATATTGAGTCCACTCAAAGTGTGACATTCTAGATAACATAACTGTATTTTGATCAAGAGAAAATCTTTCAATTTGGGTTCTGCTGATCAAAATTCAAACTTTACACATTTCTTCTAAGCATCTCTGTTCACCATTGAATCTTAAAATCAAAGACATATAGATAAAAGATGAAGAATATCGACTACCATGATCCTGTAAATTGAATTGTTAATTATCAAAAAGAACACATGCATAAAAATTACTTTTAAAATCTAGATTAAGAAATTATCTCTCAACTTTTAAATACAATGTGATCTGTGGAGAAAGAGTGCCTACAGCAGTGGATATGGACCCAAGAGAAAAGCCACTAGATATGTTAATTCAGCATTTAGTAGATAGAAGGGGTTGGCAAAGTAGTATCTCACTGCTGAAAGAAAGCCTGAATGGAGGATGTGGACTGGGAAATGAACATCTAACCAAGGAAACAAATAGTTATTGGAATTCAAGGATACCAAAGCCATGGCAATCAAGTCAGTGATTTATTACATAGCTATTTCTTTAAAAGCATCACTATGTTATAAGAGCAAAGACATAAGTAGCTATTAACATGATTCAGGAAGATAAAATAAATTGTCCTTACAACAAAATCATATATGATCTCAATGATCTAGAAGCTTCTATGGAAGTAAGCAAATTCTACATGCTTTAAAATGCAGAGCTGGAAAACTTTATGAGACACCTGCAGAGATGCCTCATTTAGAGCAGGTGTATCTACCACACACAATCTTCCTTCTTTCTTTTGTTGTACATAACGAAATTGAACAATAATACTAAAGTTTACAAACCAGATCAATAGTATCAGAATATTCTACCCTTATTTCAGGATAGTATGCCCATGTTTGTAATTGTATGAGTAAAATTACGTCAATGTCTTGATTCATCTGGAATTATATCAGTCGAGGTTCCCTAGTTGGGAAGGCTCATGGAAATGCATACAAATTACAGAATTATCAAAAGTAGAAGGAAGCTCTGAAAGTTACCTGGTTCACACCCTGCTTAAAGTCTAAGTAACTCCTGGATTATATTAGGTTGGTCTGGCCCTTGCCCAATCGAGAAGGAAACACCACAATATATCTGGGTCGTTCTGTGATTCCTGTGTTTGACCATTCCCATTATGAAGATTTAAAAATATAACTAGGAGTAGATACCCATCTTGAAATGAGCTTCTCTTCACACTTGCATTCAGCAATGCATGCAGAAGTATCTATAAATGTACTCTAGTCAGCAATAACAAATTACAGTAGCAGACAAGTAGCAGACAAGCCTTTCTCTGATAGCTGAACCAGACAAGAGAGGACATGAGATTTACCTGGATAGTACATAGTACTAAAACTGTAAGTATCCAGATTTTGTGGTGTGCTTCAGGAGTAATTCTGTGATGGCTTAATAATCACAAAACTCACAACTCTGCTTTTTCTTCAGTGACCTATGCTCTGAGTTTCCAAGTCACCATTGGGTTATATTATCAGATTTTCAAAAAAGTAAAATTATTCTCTCCCCCGTTTTTTGGGGTTTTTTTTTTTTTTGTTAGATTTTTTTGTTTGTTTTTAAGTAAAACACTGCCTGTAAAAAAAATACTCACTTCATTCCACGATTTTCACTTTATGAAAATAATTTCTTAAGCCTAGGATTAAAATGGGAGAATTAGCAAGGTTAGAGAAACATCCAAGTAAAGCAGGGAAACAGAAGCAGAGGTAATTCCCCTCTCACTGATAATGTTGTACACAGCTTAGAAGAAAAGCAAACCCATAAATCTTCCTTGTAGCTTTTAATAAGCTTTTCAGAGATGGAGTGCATGACACCCCCAAGTCCTGGCAAGTTCTCTTTATTTCAGGCCTGCTATAGAAGCATAGCATATCGCCATAGCAGAGGATAATCTGTGAGAAAAGCTTTACATAAAAAAAACCCCCAACTAAATAAAAATTAAGCATACAAATCAGTTAAGATTTTACTATAGAAAATAGCTTTCATTTTATCCCACAGTTCTTCTATTGCTTTATGTATTTACATGCAAATCTAGGAGAGAAGTAAAATGAAGAAAATAGTATGATAATATACTTAGGAAAATCTTTTAAACAACCATGGGCTATAAAATGTTTCTCTGGGCTATCTTTGCATGCTGATGTACAAAAATAGGTCTCTAAACCACTGTACTTAAGGGACTAGGTGCAATAAATTAGTGCAGTTGGTTTCACTCGGTGAAACCACACAGGATTTCCCCTTATTTCTGATTTTTTTTTCCTCAAACTGAGATTTCAGAGCTGCTGCTTTTTTTTCCTGGTTTTCAGGGTGGAACAGTAAGAGATTAGGGCTTGTCAGATGTCACAGACTGGAAAGGAAACCTGACCTTTCCTTTATCTCAAATGTCTGTTCTGCAGGGTGAGTTCTTGTACCTTGGTCTCCTGCATCCCATGTGAGTCAGCCTAGATTTCTGGACTGCGATATTTAGTTCTTCACAGAAAATGAGCAAGTCTGTAGAGGAAAAATGTGAGTGAAATTACCTGGTTAGCTCGGGGATTGGAGCATTCACACGATTTGTAAAGCATCTAGGTTTTACCAAAGTGAAACAGCAGCAGTGATGGAGCCTGTGGGCACGTGAGCAGATTACAACCCTTAAGGCACGAAGGTGACAGAAGCAAGGACTTGATTTTGGGACTCTAAACCTGAACTAAAAGCAGCCCAGCCTGGGACCACTCTCTGGCCTTGCAGCAGCCCAGCCCTGCCTGGCTGTAGGCTGGGTCCTGGCTGCCCACAGAGCCTCTGCTGCATCCAGACCAGTTCCCCTCTCTGTGCTGGGCTCCTGTCCCTGGCCCAGCTCCTGTCCCTGGGCTGGGCTCTGTTGAAACAGAGATTTTTAGAATTCACTTAAGTTAACAAAATGAATTAAGCATTTATATTTTAGCTTGTAAAATTCTGTGTTGATATTTTAACCTTTTAAGTAAGAAGTCTCTACCATGGGTCAAAGGGTAAAGGGAATGTAAATTTCTGAAGCTTCTTACATAAATAAACGGTACCCAGGGATGCAGGAAATCCAGAAAAACACTCGTATGTCTCCCCAGCTGTCAGAGATACACAAATAAGCACCAAGAGACCAAAAGCACATGTGCAGAGAGGAAGAGTTCTAAAGTTCAACCATGAGGAAGACTATGATATTCAGTCCAAGACCACCAAGAGACCCCTGCATGACCACCACAGCAAAACCACCACAGCGTGCCCAGAAGGGCGTGGAATTAATTAGCATGGGAGGTGAGGGCAGGCAGGGCCAGGGGTTGAATATGCATAGAAAAATTGTGCAATGCATTGAATATAGAACACCTTTGTAAATAAAGATGTAGCTCAGATCAGAGCTCGGGGCACAAGTCTTAGAGAGCTATCTCACAATACATAAAGTCTATTTATTTGTCCCACATATCGCTTCACTGTGTGTGGCCTGGCTGCCGTCCCCGGCGGTCAGAGGGGCTGCATGAGGGGCCTGCGCTGCAGCCGGCCGGGGGCTGTGCTGACAGGGAAAAGGAGGAGGCTGGTGCATGGGTGGAGGCCATGGTGGGCAGGTCCCCAGCGTGTTACACCTCTGTCTCCTCACAGGGAGAGATTCTCTAGGCCGACATGGTTTTACCTTTTACACAGTCCCCTGTGGGGCTTACACATTCAGGGCATCCTGCAGTAATGCCATGGCAATTTTTCGTTTGTGCCAGAGTCACTCTAGTTTCGTTTCTCGTGTCAGGTGATAAGTGGAAAATTCAGTTGAGTAAGCTGATGGCATTGATTTCTTCCTTGAGTCCAAACTTCATTTTCACAATACCAGGCGTTAAAAGAACAAGCTTTGATGGGAACTGTGACAGCAAGGCCTAGCACATAACTGGCTGGGGTCCAGCACCTGTTCCTGTTTGTGAACCCGTGGAATTACTTCTTCATTGCAAGCCATTTCTTGATGCTTGTACAAAGCTGTCAACTGATTTAATATCTTCAGACAAAATGAGAAAAATGAGAAAAGAATTCCTTCAGTTATCCCTCTAGATTTTAATGTTGGTATTTAGATTTGCACAGGCCTGAAAATCTTGGGCTTTTTTGTTAAGTCAAATATCCAGCTACCATGGCCTTTGGTTTTGGATTCATTTCCTGAGATTGGATAAGATCATGTTCATCTTTCAGACCAGTTCAGTAAGAGTTTTAAGAACATCTTCTGGCAGGCCTGTGTTTTGCTCTGTTGATCTTGGTAAGCCTAACCAAGGCCTCAGATGCTTTTGAGCTTTCTTAAACATTTTGCAGACTTGGAATTATATGAAACTCAGGCTAAACCTCCACAATGTTTGGAAAACAATTTTTTTTCTGCACTTGCCTATATCTTTAGGCATAGGACTTTCTTCATATTCCTCCAAACTTTAGGGCTGAATTTCACAAATAATGCTCTCTCTGCACTAGACTGAAACAAAACTCATGGAGTTAAATGCCCTGGCACCAAAATTGTGGGCAATAACAGAAGACAGTAATTTCTGTAATCTTGTTTGATGGTATTCCTGCTAATTTTTGTCAACTCTACTTACTCCAGAGACCATCAGACACTGAGAAGGCTGCCTAAAATGAAGCAAGGGTAAAAGCGTGAGGAGGGGCAACCATTAGGGCCAGTCCACACTAATGCTTGAATAATCCCAGTGCTGCACATGATGGCTGTGGTCGAATTGTGCTGTGGTGCTTTAATTAAAGACTTGCTGATGCCTTAGTCTGTAGAGATGTCTGAGGATGTTTTCAAAGCGATGCCCTGCTTCTTTAGAATTGATATCTAAGATACTTGTGTGTGGCCATTCACATGCTTTGAATTCCTGAGTAAACCTTGTAAGTAAAAATATTTTTATGTGGTCTCTACCTGGCAGCCCATACAGTTGGAAGTCAATGCAATTCTCTATAGAAGCCACATCCTATGCACTGTGCTAAATGGTTTTGTGAGAATGTTTTAATTCTTGAGGAGTTCCTTTCCCAGCTGCATTATTTGCTAAACCCCAGTGGGTAGCTATAAGCAAGGGATTATTGCAGTCTGGGTGTGGAGTTCAGGCTGATTTCCTGAGTGTATGCTGTTTCACAGTCTGAGCAATGATGTGGAAGAAACCATAAAATCATGACTGATGGGATGTTCAGATGAGACATTTATGGATATGTTAAATAAGGCAACCTAGAGAATGGTGGTGCAGAGATCTGTAGTGCTTGTAATATACATGGGTGTTCATTTAAGGGAAACAGAGTTCTACTCCTGTTACCAACATAGAGTCTATAATTCAAGGGAGGTGACAGGGCTAAACAAGATTTCCAATAGACTGAATGTTCACAGTGTAAAATCAGCAGAATTCAATATCATAAACAGAAGGGCTGATCTGGTTTGGGGATGGGAATACTGAGTCAGCTGTGGCAGCTATAATTAACTACATGTTTTTGCTCATTTGAATCATGCTATTTTAGTCTGGAGTAAAGGTTCAAGAAACCTACTGAAAACATTGAAATAATTTGAAAGAGAGCAGGTAGAAGAAGTTAAGAATATTGAAAAACATATTGTTGGATAAATAATATTCAAAAATGTTATTAAATGTCGCACAGAGAACGAGAGTACAGTGAAGGAAGCAACGTGGATACTTTAAATTATGTCACTATGAAATTACTTAATCTTGGATTCTATAAACTGTATAAAGGCATGAGGTTTCCTTGGTTTGTTTTTGACTTTTTTTAACACTGTTTTGCTTGTGGTGAAATAATTTTCTTGTGTGTAGTAAGTTCCTTTCTTGTTAAAACATGCTAAAAAGAGAAGTATTTCCTCAGCTTTGTAATTCTACCTTAAAGTTACCAGCAACGTGAGACTCTGCTGCCTCATGGTATTACCAGTAGCTTTTATTACTCTCTCACAGTTCAGCTGTCTCAGTACATGCAGGTGATCTATTTGATCTGCCACTGCTTTGGCCTCTGCTTTCTAGGAGCAGAGCATGGCATTTTGTGCCACCTTCCATGTGCCTGAGCTGCCCCGCTGTTCCTGTCACTTTGACCAGGCTGTGGGTATTCTCCTATGCATCTGTGTCCAGCAGAACTGAGGCAGCAGCTTGATAGTGAAGAGGAAGCAGGATACTAGATTTGGTTCCTAATAATTTACCTGTTTAATCCTTAGCAGCACTTTGGTGCTGGGTAAATGAGGCTTTACTCACATAGGGTTTGTCCAGAGCTCGCTAAATGCAGTAAATGCAGCCAGAAGAGGAAATTCAGTTGCAGGAATCTGAATAAACTGTAGTGAAGTTGAACAGATTTGGTGTTAAAAAAGCACAGTTCTGGTTAAATGCACTTCTCTACACACAAATTAGTATTACTTTTTAAAGAGAGAACACACTAGCCTTTAACAAGGGAAAAATCACTAGAATTTTAAAGCACAAGCCAAGTAGAATTTTTGACTAATTTTGGGGGAGTGCTTTTAAGTGGCAGGTGTTCTGCTTGGAGTACCCCAGGAAAGCCAAACCTGAAGCTTAGGTTCTCCCAGACTGTTCAGTTTGGCTATATCATTCATAAATAAAGAGAGCAGAAGAGTTCTACTTTTAATGGTTCAAATTCTTAAAAGTAAGTGTTTGTTGTGACTGTCTCAATTTCAAGACTTTTAGCTGCTGAATTGCTGATGGTCTCTGGAAACCAAGTTTCCTCAGGGTATTACTAAGATAGGCAGGAGAAATGAAGTATCCTGAAGACTCAACACAGTAAAATGGAAAACTGTCAATTTCTGCCAGTTATCTGTTGGTCTTTTAGGCTGCCTTTTACTAGGAGTTACAAATACATGTCATTTAAATGTTGGCACATACATAAAAATATTTTAACTCTTCACAGCTAACTAACATAGTCTCTGGGACTTTGAAGACACTGAAAGATCTGAAGTCTTGTAACAGAAGTTTAATCTCTGGAAGTGTACATAATCTTATAGTTTTTAATGACTTCTGTGAGTCAGAGGAACTTCCACTATGGGATGAATCAGTGGTAGCTGAAAATCTCTGCATTGCACTGCACTGTGTAGACATGTCTTGAGTCATGCTCTTTAATTGCCTCAGACTGTAGCTGTAGAAAGTACAAAGATAAGTGGAACACTCCAACTGGTGCCCTTTGACATTGCAGGACTGAGAGCGTTGTCATGTAAATGAAATCTTAATTTCTCTGATGAACTCTTAATCAATTGAGAGTTGTCTGGTTTTCAGGTTAATGGTGCAGAGTAGAAGCTGAACAGGGGCCTTGTAGTCATTCTCATCTGCAAGTGATGGGTGGTACATCTTAGACAGCTTAATGTTTTCAATATTTCCAGGTACAGCAAGGTAGAATCCTCAAATAGGAGCACCACAAATCACAAACCCTTCCTGAAACCTGTGAGTAAAAACTAGTCTCAGTACAGAAGAGACATACTCTGAAGTACATACAGACAAAAGATGGTACCTAAAACACTCTTTAGGAATATAAAATGAATCTATAAAAAGCTAATTAGGAAATTCCCTCAAATTTATGAAAGGATTTTAACCTTCACAGAAAATTAACTTTTTCTTCAAGGTTGTTTCATCATCTCTCTATATCAGGATTCTCTGAGTGAGTTATGGGGTGGTGAATGACACTGAACAATGAAATCTATTTATCTATTCTCACTGCAGTGATTACTAAAGAAATACCACAGTTTTATTGCCCAGCTATTGCCCACAGGTCCCCTGAATCTTCCTCAGACTGAAACAAGTAGATGGTGAAATGTGTGCAACTAGGTGCCCTCTGTCAACTCTTCAACTTTGAAATACACAAAGGTATTACTGAAGGCCCTTTACTGAAGGCCAACAAGAAAGTTTCTTTTCATTTAGGTACTGCAGTTAGGTACTGGACAGAAGACCCATAGTTAAGTTCTGGTCCTTGCAGCCTATTCACACAGAGAAGGGTGGATGTTCCACTGTGCTTCCAGATGTTGACTTGGCCATATTAAATCTAATACCAAGAAATTACAAAACCTGGGGGCCAGAGAACCAGAGTGGCTGTGCAATAACCAATCTAGTCTGGAAACAATCTAAATGTGCTCATAGAGTACAGATCTAATAAGTCTGCTCCATGTGGAAAAGAGAAGGCTTAGAGGTGACCTAATTGTGACGTTCCAGTACCTGAAGGGAATCTACAACAAAGATGTAGAGAGACTTTTTACAAGAGTATGTAGTGACACAACAAGGGGGAATGGATTCAAACTGACAGAGAGTAAATTGAGATTAGATATTAGGAAGAAACTCTTTACTGTGAGGGTGGTAAGGCTCAGAGAAGTTGTGGACTCCCTTTTCTTGGAAGTGTTCAAGGCCAGGCTGTATGGGGCTTTGAGCAACCTGGTCAAGTGAAAGATGTCCCTGCCCATGGCAGGAGGGTTGGAACTAGATGATCTTTAAGGTCCTTTCCAATTCAGACTGTTCCGTGATCCTGTGAAGATGGGATGAAAGGTGTGCCAGCTCAAGGTAATGTCAAAGGGTGCTGCCTCTGCCTGTTTAAATGATGATTTTAGGTAACACCAAGTGTTATAATCTGGTTCAGGGCCCTGAGTAGTGACATACTTTGGAGATCCTCCATTGCATAGAGACAAAAGTCCTTTCTTTCTCTCATCTGCATCTGTCAGGCCTCAAGGTCTTTCAGGCCCTGCCCGTCTATCAATGCACTTCTGCACTACTCCTTTTCTGACGTGAAGCCTGACCTTAGCAGGGACATGCAATCTGTGGGTGGCAATCTGTGGTCTAATTAATGTAATTTTCCTGTATCCTGTCATGACTCAGTAACATGCACCAGCAATTTACCCACTGATTTTGATCTCAGAAACATTTAGGTCCAGACTCATTGTGCCTTACAGAGCACCTATCTGCCAGTGTGTCATCATAACAGAGATCAAGCAGAGTGTCTCCCCTAGACCCACCCATTTGGAAGCCAAAAGAATTTTACTGAGGGCCCTGCCTTTGACTGTCAGATTCTGTCTTGATTGAACAAGACTGTCTACACTGACAGTGAAGGACAATGAACATGAATTATATTTTGGGTGAGGCTGCTGTCTGTGGGTGGGATAGCGTACAGGTCATTGGGTGTGGGGACTTATTTTTGCGACCAAATAAATGTTAATATTTAAATCATGTTTAGCTTGTTTCATGAACAGGAAAATGTTCTAGTCACAAGATGACTGAAATTCTCACTATCAAGAAATGATGACAACAGGAAAGGAGGAGATGACAAAATTCATTGCCTAAAGATGAGGAAGGTACTCAGTGATTACAGCTGAAGGTGCTGCCAAATTCCACAAATTCCTCTTTGCCCTGGAGCCAAGCCAAACCAGAGAGCTGGAATGCACAGCAGAAAGAGAAGTTGCTTCCTGAAGAAAGCAATGCCAGATGAGGCAGGCAGGAGTTGATTGCTACTGTGGGACAGAGAGCTGTAGCTCTGTTATGGTTGTATTTCCATTCTGACAGCAACATGTGTGGTGGGACAGCTCGTGGCCAGCTGTCTCTTTGCTGTAAGGATTCCTTAGGGATTTCCTGTGTGGCAACTTCTGAAAGAATTCTGCTGTCTATTCAGCAACAAAAAACTTTGCCATATGGCTGCTTTACAATAAATCAAGACACATATCAATGTTTCTGTTGTCTGATGCTCACCACCCCACAGTCCTTCCTTCGTCCACAATATAATGAAAAGGTCTAAAAGCCTTACATCTTTGGGCTTCATTAAGTTGGTCTTGTTTCAGATGGACTGGACAGAAGATGCATGTTAAACAAATCAGAAATAATGTCTGATGCACACAACTGAAACAGATTTGTTTTCCACGTATTGTTTTTTTTATCACTGCTGGCACATACATTTCCAAAGTGTTATACTGTAGGAACCCTTATTCTAAGGCTTCTTTGTAGCAGTAGTTGAAGGATTAAGACCTGCTTCTTAGAATATATTTTTCTCTAAAAGAGATTTATAACCATAAGAAGGTGTTGGCTGTATAAGTCTTTGACAGAGATTTTTGTTGTCAGGAAATCTTCTCTCATGAGTGGGAGACGTCAGATCTCTCAAATAATCTTAGTTCTACAACCTTCCAGTTAATGACTGTTATCTAATAACAAGGCAACAACAGCACACCACTATATAAAAAAAGGCATATGACTATCCCAGCCTCAGCTGCACCTGCTGATCCTGCAGTAAAGTTGTATGATGTGGGATAGCACTCCCCCTATCACTCTGTAGAGGGTAGGTCAGTGGGATTCATTCACTCATAGAGAAGTGGGGATGCACTGAAGCAGCAGTCTTCTCTGCATTGAATATAGAGATGTATGCAGAGATGAATGTAGAGATGAATAGTCTCAGAGCAGGAGAAGAAGAAAGATGAAGCCTCATCATAATAATGATGTGAAAGGGATTCAGCCCGCTTCCAACTAGGCTCTCTTCTCCCCATATCCTGAACTGCCCCAGTGGGAATCTCTCCTGAAAATGCTGATGGAGGCATGGTGAAAAAAAGGAGTACAAACTGTTGCCAGACTGTAGCAAGCCAGCACACCTTCACCAGATAGATTGCTCATAGATTTCACAGTGAGGTTGGGGAGTCTCACTCTCGGGAGATATTAAAAAACTGCCAAGACATAACCCTGAGTAACATGTTCCAGGAGGCCTTACTTGAGCAGGGAGGTTGGACTAGATGACCTCCTGTGGTCCCTTCCAACCTCAACCATTCTGAGATTCTGATTGTGACAGATGTAATCATCATTTTCATTTATCTCGGGCTGCAACAAAGCACGTTGATTATCCTAGAAAACCTGTTGCCACATCTCCTTCTGATTTTAATTTTAGACAAATAAAAGATCTTTCCTTTTCACTGTAGAGCATTTAGCCAAGATGATTTTAATGTTCTGGTACATACTTGTTTGCCTCCACTATCTATGATTTTAATTTAAGATGGACTGAAGTCTTTCCCCAGACTCCCAAGAGAAATCAAAGCATGGCCCCTGCTCAGCTGCAGTGGGAGGTGACAGTGTGTAATCCCTGCTCACTGGGCTGGGACTGACAACCAGGGACCAAGGGGCTGCCATAAGAAATAGCAGCCCTGGAGTTCATATCCCCTGCAAGGCCACTCTCACAACAACAGACCCACAAACAATCCTTTGTTATAAGAACTTCCAAGCTTCACAGACTTGCAAATCACAGTTGCAGTTATCTAGAAGATAAGATTATTACTAAGCTACTATATAGCTTCACCTTTGCACCTGCAATACTGTAGAGTGACATTTTCACCAGCTATAAAGTCAGTCTATTCAGCCACAGCTAAATTTAATTTTAAATAATAAAAAAAAATGAAAATGCTCAAAAAATTACGGACATTTTTATGGAGAAAAATTGATTCTGAGCTCAGCTCAGTGAAAAAAAAAAAGAATTTTGCTGGCTTTTTTTTGAGGCACAGGCTCCAAGATACAGCTTCCAGTACACCACCCTGGGATGCACACAGACTACTCTGATATATTCATAAGAAACAAACAGAGCAAAAAAAAAAAATCTGAATGCAAATCAGACATAGCAGAGCAGATTGAGAATCACAGTCAAGACTTGTGATTCACACAAGATACAGTATTTGCAGAATGTTGCCAAGAAATCAGGAGTAGGTTTTGGATACCCATTGATACAATCATGAAAGTTTAGATTCAGTTTTCCAAATATCTTTTTTTTTTTTTTCAGCAACAGAAAAAGAAACACTGGCATGGAGGGAGTCTTAAAGTGACCAAACCCAGTGTCTCTGCAATCACAGCAACTAAGCAACCATTGAGATACCAGTGTCTGCATCCATCTATGCTAAGAAACAGGGAAGAAAAGGAATCACTTTTTCATCAAAGAGAAATCTCACTCAACTAACTCAGCCTCCTCTGACTTGGGCACCAGTCAGGCTGTTAAGAGAATGCCATGGTAGCTTCTTGTTAAGTTGTGTGGTTTGAACTAATTGGGACAAGGAAGGGAGATTCAACAGGGGAAGGCTGTGAATCCACAAGGGAAGTCAATCATTTAGTACTTCGGCAATGGCAAACTTCTCTTTCTTAAGGGCAAGGAAAGAGCTGGCCACAATTTGTCAGAGGAAAGGAAAAACCTTATTCATGGGAAACGTTGAAGAGAATTTCTGAGTGTAGGGAAGTGCTCTTATTCCTCAGCTCCTACAAATCACAGTGAGGTGATTTCTTCCAGCATTTTAAAAGAAATAGAATAGTTCATACTAGGCCTACAGTAGACTTGTGCCTATCTGTTCCAAACAGTTTCTACATAAAACTTCCTGTCACAGGGCATAATACAGTGTGCATGTATTTCTTCCCAACAATATCCTATCAGAATTTGAGGTACAAATGGCTAATGCTTATAGTTATTCTAGCATTCTAGTCCCATGCTCTGAGAAATAAGCATGCTCATCCCAGAAGAGCTTAGGTTTATTTTTTTTCCTCATGCTGCTGTTTTCTGGTGAAGTAATTGACTTTGCATATCATACTCAGCATCTCCTTGGCAACCTGGAATAGATTTGTCTTGTGTTCCTTTTACTAAGGTAGGCACTGTCACACTCAGTAGCAGGAGCAGTGAGGAGAGGAGAGCAAGAGTGTGTCTGTAGAGGAGAGCAAGAGTGCCTCCCAAAGCCAGAGGTGCAAAGAGCGCCTGGAGAGGAGCCAGCACAAACTCCTTCACAGCAGCCCTGGTGCTGCTCGTGGCCACAGCAAACACTGCAGGAGACTGGATGCTGAACTCCATGGATGGTGGTCTGGCTTCTGATTGAGTCACCCTGAGCTGTGAACACTGATGAGGTAGTCACAAAGAATACAAAATGTAGGCCTTGAGCACCTCTCCTATGAAAACAAGCTAAGAGAGCTGGGGTAGTTCTGCTTGGAGAAGTAAAGGCTCTAGGGAGACCTTAGGACAGCCTCCCAGTACCTAAAGAGGGCTTTTAAAAAGAGGAAGAGTGTATTTTCACACAGGCAGATAGGGAGGGGAAATTATTTCAAGATAAAAGAGGAGAGATCTAGATTAGATGTTAGAGCCAAGTTCTTTAGTTATTTACTCATAGGGCAGTGAGGTGCTGGCACAGCCTGCCCAGAGGAGCTGTAGATGCCCCACTCCTGGCAGCACTCAAGGCCAGGTTTGATGGGGTCCTAAACTGCTGGGGGGCTGACTTCCCTGCTCATGGCAGGGTGATTGCAATTAGATGATTTTTAAGGTCCCTTCCAACCCAAGTCTTTCTACTATTATGTTAAAATACATCTGTAAGCATCAGTATAACTAAATAATAGGGAATAACACAGTTCTGTAGGAGGTGGTTTTGGCACATTGCCTCTCTCCTTGCTCCACACCCCTGGCAGCAGGCTGCCTGGGTTACTTGAAGTGGAATTTGATTATGGCCTGCCAGCCAGAGCCTCTGCTACTTTGCTAGACTGAACAATGTGAGTGTGTCAGAACAAGTTCACTGCAAGGGAAACACCACTGAAGTCAAGAAAGTTGTACTAAGAAAAAATTCAGCCCATAACTAGGCTTTTTTTCCTGAGTGAATCAAGTGCTGATGCAAGCAGGCACTGGTCCCAATGGAGTTGGCAGCAGTCTTTTGAGAGACTCAGGCCTGTTTATTTAGTGCTGCCCGGCTCTAGGACCAGCAAAATCCTCCAGTGTTTCTTCCCACATGACATTCCTCTGCAGGGAGAGATACAGTTACATATAGGTATCTTAAGTGCTTATAGCTGTGGGGAAAGCTTCAGGAATATGTCACTGATAAAACACAACATTTGTGAGATGACAAACTGTGTGGGAAACCAGTTTTGAGACATCCACATGCATTTATCACAACCAAGTTATCACGATTGCTACCACAGCAGTCCATTTTGCTGCTGATCACATTGCAGAACCTTCAGCTTATTACTTATGTCATCCCAAATTGCCCAATTCTGTGGCAGCCTGGTTAGCACCCATTGTCTTTCCCTTCCCACTGTTCCCACTGTCTCCAACTGGAACAGTTTCTGCAGTCCTATGCTGAGCTCCCAGCATGGAGTTTAGAGCAAATGGAGTTGAATATATGGGGTAGTGTCCAATGAAATTTGACTTAAAATAAATATTCTTCAGTGAAGAAATTCTTCTGGATTTCCAGCCTGAACCTGAACCTCTCCTGGTGCGACATGAGGCCTTTTCCTCTTGTCCTGTCGAAGGACTTTTCCAAACATCCTTTGTGGTGATACATTGTAGAGGAGAAACCTCCAGTTTCCAAAGATATCTGCTACTAAGTTTCCAGGCTGGTACATTGATAAGATGTAGAAATCAGAGCAACTGGGCAAAATAGATGATCAAAGTATTCTATGAGCTCCTCAGCAGCTCCCCATGGTTTTGGAAATTGTCTTCCAAGACTATTTTTAAAGATTTTTTTCCCTGTTTTTTTTGTCTTTTGCAGAACACTTGGTGCAGATCTCTGTTAGCTGATGTCCACCAGACCACTGCCTCTCCTGGGGCAGTGAAAACCAGTGTCAGGCAAATGTCTGGGCAGGCGTGGTAGAGATGAGGATACCACCAGAATAGCATTTTTCCAGATTCCAGTGATAAATTTAGTTTTAGTATCTTCAGTGGTGATGGCCATGACATTTTCCTGAAGATTAGTAATGGAAGGAGAGGTTTCTGTCCTTTGGTAATTATAAACCTGAAATATGGCTCACAAAACATGGAAAAAAGCTCTTCCATTATCTGCTTTACAAAACTTATGGGACTTCTAATGCAAATACAAGCTCGAAACTATACCCATGGGCTGCATGAGCCTCTTGTTTACGGGCTAGCTCACCCCTTGGCAACAGTATCTCTAGAACAGGACCTCTGCAGTTATGTAGGGCTGTCACTGCAGTCACACTACTACAGTTTTTTTAAAGGTAAGAAATAAATATGTAAGTATTATCTTTGTAAACAGCATTGATATATCAGAGATGGGAAAAATCACTGATGTGTGCATGTGAATGGCTGAGATGGTACAGGCTGATGCACAGTCTTTGGAATTTCTGAGAAAATGTTGTTATAACTCAAATTAACTGTTCCTGCAGAGAGCAGGTTAGAGGGGGTGGGAGTGTTCTCTGAATGCAGGGAAATTCAGATAGTGTGATGGAGAGACTGCAAGGGGAACCCAGCCAGGTTTTGATTATTCCAGTTCAGATCAAAACAAAAGAATCAGTGACCTGCTAGATTTAAATAGTCAGTTTCAGTGGCCTGATTCTACCTTTTATGTTAAATCCCATCAATGCTTCTTTTACACCACTTTACAAGCCCTTTGCCTGATTGAGGCCATGGAGTGAGCCAAGCACGCACTGTGACTCAGAGACACAACACCGATGATGTAAGGGAAACCCTGTCCACTCCTCCCAGTGCTGGTTTTGGCCCCAGATGTCCAGATCAGTCCTGGGAAATGGCAGCTTTAAAATATGTGCTAATTCAAGTGTAAGCATCTCTCTTACCTGTCTGCAGGCCTCACAGCTGTTATACTAAGGGGCAGGTGGAGGTGGGAAGCAAAGCAAATAGCCAACAGAAACATATTTTCTTATACATCTGAGTATACAGTACCGAGCATAGGAGGATCCATGCAGCTCCAGTGGCAGGGAATGATAGGACAAGGCTTGTGGGACACTGAGACCTGCTCTTCATGGTCACAGACATGTATGGCCACAGACAGATTGCTTCGCTTTGCTTTTTCATAGTTTTGCCCTCCTGTAAAATGGGGTGTGTGTGCTCCAGCTGTGGGAAATTAAGGCTAACAGCATGCCCTGAGTCACTGGGTACAGCTCCCCATAATGCAGGCAGCATTAGCTTCACACCAGCTTGAATAAGGACTTCAGCTTCCAGGAATTGCCCTGGGCTCTGCATGGATAGGGGTTTGGAGTTCACATTATACCCTGGGCTGTCTTTTATTTTATTAACTTGCATGAGACTCTATTCCATGTTTGTACATGTGATGATGTAAATAAAGAATAAGAAATATAGTAGCATAGAATAGCAATTTCAAAGGACTAATAATTTAAATAAAGACAAGACAGCTGGTCTTAGAAACAGAGAAATAAGATTGCAACTCAAGAGGCTTAGGCTGAGTTCCTAATTCTGCCGAGCTCTATATAGAGGCTGTGTTTTTAACAATTTTTCTCTTACTGTCTAGCCTTGAACAAATCAGCATTTCCAAGGCTGCCTTTATAAAATCTATTAATATATTAATTCACCTACTTTAACAGTCTAGGTGACTGATCTAGTCTAGATTAATTCCCAGTGAGATAGAGGAAACAACTTAGGTGTAAGATGTTTTGCTGCTAAGAGGCTTAGAGAGGCATAAATTTACTTGTAGATTTCTACATATGCATAAATACACATATATACAACTTCTGCTCACAACACAGGAGGGAAGGGTGTGGCATATGTATATTTTCATGAAAAAAGATGAAGACTTTTGTTTAAGCTTTCCATAAATAAACTACACCTGGAAGCAAAGAAAAAAAAATCAGAATTTAATTATTAAAAGGATTCTAAATCTCTGAGAAAAAAAGATAATTGTTCTAGACCTGGAAATATTTTTTTTACTATAATACTTGCTACATTAAATGTATTTGGATCAATATGATAGACTGACTTGTAAATATATGCAGCTCTTGACAGTGCTTTTTTACATTTAGTTATTTTGTGCTTTGTCATGTTTTGAATGCAAATATATGGCCACATATGCAGTTAATGGTGTTTATTTGTTGGTTTCAAAGGCAAGAGAAAGTATCTCCCTTTTATTTGAGTTATGTCTGAGTAGGTTAGAAGGATCCCCAGTTTATGAATGTCCCTTACATCTAGGGGATCTCCCAGCAGCCTTTCTGTTCATGAAATCCATCTTTGTCACAAAGAGCAACTCTGGGGCTATGGAATATCACAATCTCATTATGGGATGTCATCCCACAGCACAAATACATTATTCTCAGTGGATTTACAGACAGTATAGCCAACATTGCCACCTGGATGTGACAGATGTAGTGGGTATATTTACACTGAGACATGATTTACACTTTTCAGGACAGTGGCAAGAATAGGCTGCAGAGAAGACTAGAAATACTGTTGAGAGAGTTTCTCCTTCATGGTTCCTTAGACACCATAATCCCTATCCTGAAGCACAGGGTGGGGGAGGGAGCAGCTCTCCCTTGCTCTTTAAGTTACAGCTAGATATGGGGAATAATATTCAGCTTAGTATTTCTGCCTGCAGGGCCTGAGCTGTGCCTTCCAGCTGTGGGAGCAGTATTATCCCTTACCAGTAAGAGGAACTTGTAGCATCCTTGTCAGCCCAGCCCATGGATTCTCCAGATGTATCTCAGCGAGTCAGGGATAATGTCTATGTCCGACCAAGCTGCAGGAGAGTTCAAATTGTACAATGTGGAGTGTTCCTCAGTTCCACCCTTTACTCCCAGGGGAACAGCCCCCAGTGGCTCTCCAGGCACTCCTTCTATACCAAGGCAAACAGCCCTTGGCCACACTGTCTGCTCCCTACCTGAAGGCTGAACTGTTGGCTTTGTTGATGCTTGAAACCCATCCTCCAGCTTCAGCTTTGTAGGAGCCTACAATCCAGACCTGAGCTGCACAGGCAACTGTCCTCACAGCACGATGTCTGCACAGTTTGGGTACCTTTCCAGCCACTTGTAGGTTACTGATGGAGACAGGGTATCCAGCTGCCCAGGGAGTAAAGTGCAAAATACTGATTACAGAAGTACTACCAGTAAGAACATGTTGGTTTATTACTGGTCTCTCTAAGAAGGAGAAATATATATGTCTGTGAATGAAGGTAAATCAAACTGAAACAGGCAAATCTGTTCCACCAGAGCCAAAAATAAATGTGAGCAAACCTCCAGGGTTTTATGAGATGAGACAAATGAGAGAGGAAATGACCCACTTAGAGCTGGAGATGTCCAGATAACATATTAACATGGAGAGGACAGCCTGAGGGAATGTCTGCAGAGCTCTGTCACCCACAGAATCCAGAAGTGATGGCATTCAGTATCCAGGCAGTCTGTAGGGCCAGCAGGGACTCATTGTTTCAAGGGCACAGAGAGGAGGCTTTCACTCCTTCCTAATGAAGGAGGCAGTCAGGACATCTTTGCACAAGCATATGGGGCAGGAGCATAGGGTGCTGCTGCAAAGAGGACATCCTCTGCTTTCTGGGGATAGGAGAAGCAGCAAGTGCTGCTCTGGGGGAGTAGGGAACAAGAGAGCTTGGCTGAGATAGAAGCAGAATATGGAGAGGAGTGTCAGTTGTGGAGCTCCCCCTGCCATCTCAAATGGGATCTGCTCCCTAAAAAGTGGGTTATTCTCAACATATGCATGGGCTGTGGACTACTACACATACCTAAAATATGCCCTTTCACATGAACAGAAGGACACAGTGAAGTGCTGAAGAGAGCTCCCAATCCAAATTCAAGGCCACACTGGGTCAATGATCTTCTAGCCGAGCAGAAGGGAAGCAAAGCAGAACAAAGTTGGCATATCTCCAACCAGCAACTTACAATCTAATTTCCATTTCTCAACTATGGGCATTTTAAGCCCAAAGCCTTTCTGAGTAAAGTGTCTGTGAAAATTAGGGCCTTTACAATCCAGAGGGTTTGTTTATGGCTCAAGTCTGCATGAGTCTAGTGCTTGAATTTCTCATCTGTGAAATTTTAATGGGGGAGCTGTAGAAAGAAGACAGTTACGCATGGTTTTACAGTAAAATAACAGACTTATGTTTCAAATATGAGATATCCACAGTGCAAAATTACAGTCAAGTACAAAGTGAGTAACTGAAGAAATAAAAAGAAAATGAAAATTAAATGAAAATAAAAACCAAAAAAACCTAAACCTGCACAAAACTGTAAATCTGTTGACAGATTACAGTTGTGCTCCTGTGGCCAACAGTGCAACTGGTCTGACCCCTTGAATAGAAGTTAGGAAGATAGATGGTCACCCATCTATTCTGGACTTTAAGTATAAATGGAAGTGACTCTTGATATGTTGAAATAAAAATTCACACAGAAGAGAAATCAATACTGTTTCCTGTGCAATGGCAATGTGACATCCATTCAAAAATATGCATATCAGAACCTGCTTCTCTCTAAAGCAGAGCACATTTTAATTCAGAGTATAATTACGTTATTTTCCTAACCCCAGGAAATGGGAAATCACATGCCCACCTAGGAAATGAGCACCTCTAATGACAAAACAGCTGCAGAATCTGCACACACAGTTCTACATCTCATTAGGTCAGACTTGTAGGGTAAATTCTCAAAATTAAATCTTCTGCAGCCACTGTTGCAGCATGATTGTTATAGATCTTGGTGCAGGAAAAAAAGTGGGGCTCCCATCCAGCCAGTCCCCAGTTCACAACTCCCCATTTGCCATCTGTGTATGCCAGCACAAGGCTGCTGTGCTGGGGCCTTGTTGCTGTGAATTTCATGGCTGCATCCTCCCACACAACTTGGAAATTTGTCTTGACCTGTTTCTCTTGACAGATGAATAAAATTGCTTCTGAATGCAAAGACACACAAGATATAGCTGTGAATAACAGCTACCCTTGATACCAGCACTCCACCTCATTGCCTGATCAGTCAAAAAGAAAAGCAGGGGCTGTCTTGATGGATAAGGGACTGAAATATCGATTCAGTGCTGAATTCACACCTCTCCATAGTCTGTGTCTGATTCTAGACCATTCTGCTCTCCCAGAGTGTACTGACATTTACCTTCTCAAATCCATAAATCTTTGACTGTCCATGGGAGCTCCACGTCCAGAAATTCCAGTGATTTAAGTAGATATCCAAGTATGAACATCTTTTGGTTTGGTTTCATAATAAGGTTCAGGGCTGCTCAGAAGGAAATATTCAGCTTTTGGGTTACTAGCACTTCCTCCTTGAGTGAATCAAGAACGGCTTTTCCATTTTCACTCTGCAATTTACTGTGTTGCAGGCTGCCTTTCAAAAGTCCACTGATCAGCAAGCCCTGCGGTTTCGCACTACATCACTGGCATAATAAGAGCAGGGAAGGAGTCCTATGAAACTGGCTGCCACAAAGGTGAAGGGAATGGTGCTCCATTGCTCAAGGTCATCCTGCCTGCAGTGATTTCCAGGAGTCCTATGTATCCCCTCCTGTTAATCATAACACTCTGTTACTCCATCTTGGTCTTTTCATCATGAGAATCCATCCATGGCAGAGTGCAGTCAATAAATGAATTTACCTTGAAGTCTTCAGTGCATGTTGGATCAGCTCCAAAATGTATAAGTGGTTCTTCCTAAATTGTGTGTCTTAACTTTGACAGGCAACTTTTCCAAGTGTCTCTGGTTAGTCTTCTAAACCTTTCTTTAGGCATGTGGCTGAAGCACCAGAGCTTTCTGAGAGTTTTAGCTGATTGACATTAGTGACATTGCAGCCATGTTTCCAAGATGTCAAAATACACATTTTGTTTGGAGCAGGAAACTGTCCATCTGAATTTGTTTGCTGTAGGAACAGAAGTTTGTCTATGAGGTTCGTTGTCTATAACATAAGGAAATGTTGTATCTATTTAAGGGTCATGGACCTGTGAATAAATACATCATTAATGCCCATAATCTCAATGGTTATTTCTGCTCTGCAATATAAGTGGAAGCATTTAATGACTGAAATATGGCAAGGTGAATATTAGCATTTGTGACTCTGGAAATCTTCCTAGGGCTTTCAGTCTGTGCGTATGTTGTGTGTGTTTTCACTCTCTGTGGACAAAGCCTGGCTCTGTTTCTGTACTTTTCAGAACTTGTCAGTAAGAGGAGAGAAGAAAATATCTGCAAAGTTACCCAGCTTGGTCAAGGGTAATCAGACTCAAATATGGTGAGGCTGCATGACAATTTCTAAGATGTCCCTGATGAATTGTGTTTCACAACAAAATGTTAAGAAACATTGAACCATGCCAGTGAGCCTGGATGGATGATACAAATGTCATATTCCTATAGACCTTCCACATGAAAAGGGGAAAATAAAATAAACCTCGGATTTTCACTTTTGTGAAAGTCCCCTTTCCTGCAACACCAGGAATGTGATGCTGGGTGAATGTGGTTGCAGAACTCTCCATCTGTCATTTTCTGTGTTTCTTCACAGACTCATGCCTGTGTGGAGCTCTCTGGGGCAGAAATCCTACTTTTTTTTTTTATCTTTTTTTTTTTTTGTCACAGCATCTGACATGTAAAGTTTGAATTTATAACCAGCTCTTGTGAACTAGAAATAAACATTTCTGACATGAGCAATATTTAAGAACAAATCAGACTTTTAACACTGCATGTTGCTCTTGTGCTAGGTTTCTGTATATAGGTGAATTTTACCCTTTGAGATTTCATTATGGGGCAGGGCTTTATGTTCCAAAGGTGTGGCAAAGTCAGAGATCTAGGGCTCATGGCCTACATCTCATCCAACCTACCCTCTTAATTATAGCAGTGCAAGTGTTTCTGAGGCCCATGCTAAGAACAAGAGCAGGGAATTGATCTGGCTTTTGGAAGAAGAAAATGTCTGAAGAATGCAACTGTGTATTCACTACTGGCCCAGTGAGCAAAGTCTCAGACCCTTGTACAGCCAAGGGAGTTCATTGCAGCAAGTGAATGGGAATGAGCAGTAGTACTGGTGGAGTATGGGAACCAGTATGGCTGTTAAACACTTCATATGCTGAAACACGGTCTGGAAGTGATGCTCTGCACTCTTGTCTTCCTTCCAGTTTCTCTTTCACTCCATCAAAGTAATAAAATCTCCTGCCTGCTTATTAAGAGCAAGCTGTCTCTGCTGCTAGTGAAGATGTTGGATAGGAGAGAGTAGAAACTCTGAACTGATGTTCATTACCTGAACTGGCAGAGGTGTAAATCTGGGTCAAGAGGGAGTGGTCAGGTCAGGCCAGGCCAGGCCAGGCCAGGGGTGTTGCAAGGTTGTTTCAATGCTCACTTAGCTGCTCTGCTTCACAAGCACTGATCTACTTGCTTTTTATTTCATCTCACGCAGAGCAGAGTGCAAGGGGACAGGTGCTCTGATTCCTGTGATGTGCTGAAGTTGATGACTCCTAGTTTGCTCATCAGTGAAGCAAAGAAAATCAGTCAGTTGAGGTAACATGCTAACATGCATTTTGGCCCAAAGCCTCTCCAGCTAGAGCTGTGAGAATGGCTTTTGTTCTGCCACAATGGAGAGGAGAATTCTCATGTATATTTTAAACAGCATGCTGAAAGTAAGGCCTGATCTTCCTTGCTAATACCAGAGAAATTTTATTGAACTCAAGAAAAATTGCATCTGAAATCCCTCAGTGATAAAAGGATCAGTTTTTGCAAGTTCTCTGTTATGCCTATAGAGTTAATTTCCATTAGCAAATTAATTTTCTTTTGCTTTTGTCTAGATGAACCATGAGAATCCAGCCACCATTACAAATAAGCATACTAACATGTTGTCCTTTTCTGTTTACTGATTCTCTCCTATCCTGAGTTGATTTGGACATGAGTGACATCAGTCACATCTGGAGAGATTGCAGCCAGAGCAAGTGGATGTGGCAGAGGAATGAAATTGCTGTGAAGCAGGGAGGTACTGCCATGAACCAGTCCAGGAGAGAACTGTGCCCTGTAAATCTAGTGGTGGAAGAAGGGATGTGATTTTATGTTTTTTTTTTGTTGGTTTTTTTTTTTTTTTTTTTTTCAGTAATGCAAGAGGCTGTAAATTCATCTATAATCCAAAATGGACTAAAAATTTCAGCAGACTGTTAATGGAAGATATGTTCATTTATCCCATGCTCACACATCACATATAACTACTGATGGCTCCTGGGTATGAATGACTGGCAGGTGCTCTTGTGTTGTCATTGTCTACTTCATCATTATAGCTACAGTTCATCCTATCCGTAATTTTGGTAACTAGGCAGGTAAAAATTCTTGCATCTGCAAGGATTTGCACACATAAAATTGTATTTTAAATTTGGAGGCCTCTTTTCACCTCCACTTTCACTGGAGAATGCATCATTGCTGACTGTTCCCTTCTGTGATGGAGGACCCTCAAGTAGACAGATAAACAACTTGAAAACTTTACTCTTGCAGGCTCACATAGATCTGCTGGAGGAAGCCCCACTGCATGGAATGCCCCAACATGTTGTAGGCTGGTTAGAAAAGGCAAACTGATGTAGTTAGGGAAATCTGCCATCAAGAAAATGAAATTTCTCTTACCCATGATATTTTCATTTTAGGGGTCTATATGGGGAAGACTGTTGACAACTCTCCAAATTTTATAGTAAAATGTGCTGGTGTTATGGTGATGGACAGAAGCTGACTGACTGACCCACCTTTTGACTTTAATACACAGTCTACAGTGTCAGGTTCCTGGCATGCTGCAGGCACAGTTTCTACTACATCTTTCCTGCTGGAAGATGAGTAAATATACTTAAAAAGGAAACTAAAAAGTCACTCTTCATTGACAGTAACTGAACAGAACTGAGAAAGGATAGCTTGAGGAGTCAGGAGCTAAGTTACCTGCAGAGAGCATGGATAGGTAGAGATACCAGCCACTGTGCATTGCAGCCAGAACATGGTCAGCCAGCTGTCCATCCAGTTCCATAACACCCCTGAATTATGGATCTGCCCACCTCTGCTTGTCTCTGACAAACCATGCAGTGGGTGGCAACCCAGTACCTGGGCTGGGTTGGCTCCAGGATGATTTGTTGTAGTATCACCCATAATATTTTGCTGGTTTTTATGTCTATTTTATTTATTCTTGAGCAGCTGTTAGAGCCTCTTTAATTTGTACTTGAAGTCTTTATTTTCTTCTCCTCTAGCAGCATGTTGTTTACATGCCCTGATCAGAGTAATCAAAGGAAGTTGTGAGATGCCCAATTCATGCAGTTTGACTTTCTGCCTAAAGGTAGGCTTTTTCTTCAAGGCTTGAAGTAATGTTATACAGGCTTCCTCAAATCTCCTTTTTTCCCCATGAAAAGAAGCCAGTTTTACCTAGCTCAAAATGCTGTTTGAAGTCAGATTGTAGCTGTCTATACATCAGTAGGAAACACAAACCTCTGCACTGAATTGATCACACTGGGCTCACAGCCAGGGTCTGGTGTCATCCAATTGCTTCACCTACTTCAGCTCAGAGCTCTGGGGATAAGGAATAAGTCTTTAGAAAAACCTTCTGCACAGGCACTTCCATCCCTCCCCATCTGCAACATAAACAGCTACTTGGACTCCTCAGCTCTAGAGCTGTGCACAATGGGGGAAAAGAGCATAGAGAACTATTTTTAGACACCTCGTTTTCCCTCCACACTCCTGGCTTGAACACTGGCTAAAGCAACAGAGAACCAGGTTATGAAAGCCACAAAATCACACTAGAGAGGAGTTGTGGACAAGGTACTGGCCTCGCATGAATGGGATAGGAAATTTCCTTCTTAGCTTCCAACTTCTCCCCTACCTTTATTGGCAGTCTTGCCTGCTGCTTTACAGTGCTTCACCATCACCAAAGGACAGACATGAGCCAACCCACTGTACCCCCACATGGGGTCTGTGCCAGACACTGGGAGGCTTTCATGTGCTGATACCTCACGTCTTCAGCTCAGGACTTAATCCAACAAGGAATTCTCATGTTCTAATTCTTATGTTCTGTACTCTAATTCTATGGAAATAGAGTATAAAACCACAAGTATAATTAATACTTCTCTGAGATACGTTGTGCAAGCCAACCTGGAGAGGACAACACTGTAATCTTTTTGATGTTATTGTAACCTCGTGCCCATAAGGAAAAGCAAATATCAACTTCAAATTAACTGTGATACACACAGTGAAAGCTAAGTGGAGTGAATGAGGAGAGTCCAGAGATAAAACAGGCTGCTCTCCAGATATTATTGTGAAAATTAAAGTGAGTGGATGGAAGATATGCATCATGAAAATATTCTATTATGCTCAGTGTACTAGAGCAGAACTTTCACCCCCTTTAAACTCTCATTAGAATGCAGCCATTTTTGTTTCAAAGGATTAACATGTTAGCTCTAAAGAGAGAAGAAAAATGTGATTCATGGTGTGCTTGGAATTAGATATTGTTAATTGAAAATAACCCTAGGCATCTACACAGTGCTTTTCAGCTCAGAATCTTGAAACTATTTTGTTTGTATAAAATTCATTCATGTAAAGGGGCTGCTAAAAGACATGCAGCAAAAATCTCATCAAAGAGTAGTGAGAAAGCCCTTGTATGCTTCCACTGTACACTAAGGCAAACATCACTTATGGGCAGAAGGCTTTTGAAAATGTGGGAACTCACTGTCACATAGGAACAAAACACCTGTCTGGAAAAATAGCAGAAAATTATTTATTATTGTTTGGCTACAGCTGAATTGTATGTGTAGCTGTACAGCTAGATAAAACAAGTCCCCTGGAAACTCTGGAAAAAAGACACTGGTGCAGTTTGATTTCTGTCACTCTGAATATGGAAAAAATATGCATTGTGAAATGAGGGCTTTATAGCCTTGTGCAAACTCCTAATCCAAATTAACGTAGAGAATGATCTTCCTGGTTCTGCTGACCACACAATTCCTGATACAGGCCAGGATGCCCCTGGCCTTCTTGGCCACCAGGGCACACTGCTGGCCCATGTTGACCAGTACCCCCAGGTCCCTTTCTTCCTGGGCACTGTCCAGCCACACTGGCCCCAGCCTATAACGATGCAGGGGGTTATTGTGGCCAAAATGCAAGACTCAGCACTTGGACTTATAAACTTCATCCTATTGGACTCTGCCCATCCATCCAACAGTTCCAAGTCTCTCTGCAGAGCCCTCTTACCTTCCAACAGATGGACACACAATCCTAGCTTAGTGTCATCTCCAAACTTACTAATGAAAGACAATCCCCTCATCCATGTCATCAATAAAAATATTGAACAGAACTGAGCTCCCCAGCACAGACTCCTGTGGCAGGCACATTCTTGTCTCTCTCAGGACTTTTTCATAGAGGAGCACAGAGGAAAGAAAGAGAAAACAATTTCTATTACTGCTGTTTATTTTTCTTATGTAGGATGTGTTTGGAGAATCGTTTAACGAGGGTAATTGCTTGATTAGATTGTAGTGAGGATTGTTTGAGCCTGATGGCCAATCCAATCTACCTCTGCCTGGACTCTTGAGAGAGGGTCCCAAGTTGTGAGGTAGTTAGATATGGTAGCTATAAAAAGTAGGCATAGAGTTTTAGTATCTCCTTTAAATAATATATTAATGTATTATAGTATAGTTATAATAAAGAAATCATTCAGCCTTTGAACTGGAGTCAGACATCATTTCTTCCCACCGGGTTCGCCTGCATTTGCAATGGACCCCTGAGGAGCACCAGCAGCAACAGGCTGCCAGCTGGTGCAGCACCATTCACCACCACTCTGGGCCCGGCCATCCAGCCAGTTCTGAACCCAGCACCCGAGGGGCCCTCTGGTCCCCTCAGAAGGGAGTTACCTACTATGACAGACCTACTTTTAATGTTAGAGGCGCTGATCTGTCTGACAGTGAAGATTTATCTTTTAAGTCATCTATTTCTGAACCTATTGTGACTTACTTTAAGTTTACTGATAAGTGGCTAGGATTTAGAGTGATTGGGACAGTGACATTATCAAAGCCACACTTCGGTACAGGGAGGCAAAATAAGTATCGAGGTCAGGAAATTTTGCAAAGTGCCACCAGATGAAATAAATAACTCTGGAATAAAGATGAAGAGAGCATCACATACTGAAAGGAAAGATCTGTTTGAAGTGGAGAGATCAGGATGAAAATTTTCATGTGGCTAATTGATGCAGCAATTCCAGCAGGAAGTCTTGTAACTGATGAGTGTATCCAACACCTCCAAATGCCCACTGGGAGGCAGAGGCAATGAACACCTTTGATAAGCTGTTTTCTGCAGGCTTTCATTCTTTGCTAAGGTAAGGGATGATTTCTCACAGACCTACTAGACCCTAATGACCATTTTGGATTATCATCTGGGGCCTGCCATCGCTCCTGGAAAAAGGAATATCTTTTTCACACTGTGTCTGGGAGGCAGGTAATGAAAAACAGAAAGATACAGGTACAAGACTTAGGAAAGACAACTAAATCCAAAGTGGTATATTCTGTACCCAGCTTTGGCTCTGGCTTCTCCAAGGAAGAACTAGCTATAAGCTGCATGTAAAAGGCCAGTGATATTAAAGCATTTGGCTCTGAAAGGATCTGGGAATGAGAAATGCCGTGGTAGAAACTATTACTGTTGTCATTTAACTGTGGGCAGTTCACTGTCAGCCTCAAAGAGTGGTGGAGGAGAAGGGTGGAGTGAAGGAGGCTGGAGGAAAAGCCATTAGGACAGGCAGAGAGGGCACTTCCTGGAGCACACTTACAGTAGAGCTATGGACAAATGTCTCACACCCAAAAACAGAAATGTCAGTGAAAAGGCTCTTGTTGTTGTCATCAAGGTCAGGATTTCATAGATGTCTGACCTCAGCTATATGTAGTTGAAAGTATAGGTCACAGCCTCACAAAGGGAGCTGCAACAAAGCATGGCAGTGGAGTGATATTTGCCTTTAAGCTCTACAATATGTCACCATGTCTTTTATGTCTGATTCTTCTCTTCTATATGTGACCTCTTCCTAAGGCTCTGCATCGAGCTCCCTGCAGAGGTCATTAGTGCCTCCCCTGGGGCAGCAAATGTGGAGACAAGGGCTAAAAAACCACATGGGTTTCACAGGAACTCAGTCCTATGTTCTAGATATACTGTCTGTGTCCTCAGATAGCTTTCCAAGCACACGAGGGAGAAAACACAAGTGGTGTTTCAATTAGCACTCCGCAGCTCTCCAGATGTGCCAGGGTTCTCAGAGCCCTGAGTTCACGGCTACACTGAGCCATTCTGTGTTATCAGAATGGCACCTGCTGCTGTGTGCAATGCCTCCACAGAGCACCCCTTCCATGCCAGCCCAAAGGGAAAATGTGGCAAAATCACTGAAACTCTTTGACTCTAGCAGAAGGTTGAGTTTGGTGTCCTCTTATAAAATCATATACAGGGAGCCTAATGCTTGGCCCTCAGTGTCTCCTGAAATTAAGTGAATTTCCCACAGAAATGCAAGGAAAACTTATCTTAATAAACCTTCATTATTTACTGGCTTTACTTTGCTTAAATAACCAGGGGGAATTTAAACTGATAATTTGTTTTCCTGTGGAAAAATCCCATGCACTGTAATAGAGGAGACCCTGAAAGGCTTTTATCTTAATTACTGCAGAAAATTACAGAGAATTAGATCCTTTGTAATGGTTTTCTGAATCATCCTTTGGGATTTGATAGCAAGAATATAATTCGCTATTGAATTGTATAGAGTAGTGGAATAACAATGCCTCTAGAAAGTGTTCACTACCCATTAATGTCTATGGGGCTTCCCTATGAAAGGTTTCTAAAAGCCTTTTATTTAAAAATATTTCCAGAGGGCTCTATTATGCTGTTCACCTTTGTTTATAATGCACACTCATTAGAGTAAGAAGAGCAAAAATAGACAGCAGAGACCAATGACTGGTTTCTGGGAAAAAGGACTACATGAAATTACAGGACAGCCTCTTATAACTCTGTGAAAATGCATCACATAGCCAAGGAAGGCAGCAAAAAGCTAAGGTTTTCATCCTGCATGAAGTTACTGCTGGCAAGCCCTTTCCCATCTAAACTCTGAAGGTTTAGGGAGATGCAGAGATCTTTACTTTGGATTAGCTCCATAAACTAACACAGTAAGCTGACTGTAGAATTTGATCATATCCTGGAAGCTTGTGTGCAAGGATCCATGTTTGCATGTGTAATATAACAATAATTGATCAATTCCTTGTTTACTTCCTTGAGCTGAGCAGCAGCCAGGTCTTTCCACTGCAATCACAGCTCCCTCCTCAGCAGACTGTGCTGCACATAGCCTGTTTCTTCCTCCTCTAGTACTTGTTACACTGACAGAAATGGACTCCCTGAACCCTGCCCGGCACCCTCACAGACATCAATACTGTAGCCTGGGGAAAATTGGGTCTTAGTTGTGCAGTGGTTTGCTACGCAGATCTGGTCTCACTGTTAACATGCTTAAGCATCTGAGGAATCCTTGCAATGGCAGTGTGGTGGGGCACTGTCAGGAGCGTTGTGTATTTGGGAGTGCTACCAAGCTCTTCTTCCATTCCCCTGGTCAGCAGTAAGAGCTACACGGTACCTGCTTTGGGAGTTTTCCATTTCTGATGGGCATTTCTGTTCCTTTATTTGTTTATGCTAACTGCTTTTGCTCTCTCCTTATAGGACCTTGAAGGAAAAGACCTTGCTGAGTGTAGCTGTGTGCTTTTAACAGTTTTGTCATTTCACCACCTGATGGGGAACATGCTGAACAGTGCCTGACTCCGAAGTGTGCTGCCAGAGTTACCCTGGGTTTAAGCAGTACAGCTAAAGCTGCCACATGCAAGGGTTTGCAGATCTGGGAACAAGAGAAGTCACAGAAAAGTCTAGGCATCCTCAATCACCCCTTAAAAGTGCCCAGCAGGGAAAATAGAAGAAAGATGTCAACAGTAACTTCAGAATTTGCCTGTTTCTGCAAAAGAAGAGAGGCTAAAAGAGGAAACATGGTGACTTTAGGTGACATTCCAGGTGACATCATGCCAAGCTTTCACACAGGAGTCTAGAGGGATTCACACAGTGCTAGAGGGATTCTAGCACTGAAGGATGCTGAGGGATTTTTTTGAGAGAAATTAAATAAGGAAAATGCTATAAAGGTGTCCCAACATTGCACACCTGTGCACAGCCCAACACTGCATATCCATGCATTTAAAGTCCACTTGACAAAAGGTGTTTGATAATCTCAGACTAAAAGATGCTTTTTGTTTTCCAGGAATCAATTTATATTGCAGATATTCATATGCCAGCTGCTAACACAAAACACTTAAGAGTAAATACAGGCCATTGCAGAAAGCAGAAAACAGCATGCTCAGTACCGGAAGTGGAAAACAGATTATGTTAGTTATTGGATTTATAAGTTGAACTAAAGCTAGAAAAACCATTCATGTGTGTCGCAGTTCTGACCAAGTCCTGTCTCACTAATATCTTTCATGAAAAGCACAATTACCTTGATTTTCCTTATTTTCCTTCCTTTCCTCCCTTCCCATTCTTTCATTATTTTTCATTTGTGATTGTCTGTCTTGGCAGATAGACAAGTCCTGTGTTCAGGACACAAACTCCTACTCATTATTATAGATCTCTAAAACGTTTTATCTAACATATTTTCAGGCTATCACAAGAATTACAGGAATTTTTTTTCTTATTATAGATTGTTCCTGCTTTTCGTTTATCCACCTCAGATTTTCCCTTTCTGAGATAAGAACCATGCATCAGCCAAAGCTGTGCTGAAAGCTGCTTCTCAACAGTACAAAAAATGAGCTCTTAAAAATCTGTCAGCAGTGACCAGATGCAGAGATATTTTTTTTTTAGTGAAGCAGGGCAGTTAAATACAGTACAGAGCTCAGGCCTCCTGAATTTCATTTTATGTTAATGTATTTTTATGAAAGACATGAAGAAATCGATTAGATCCTCATGCCAATGAAAAGAAAATTGATACATATGTCAGAGTGGTTTGACAATCATTTACAGATTGGGGTATTCTAACAGGAAGCATAATGTTGGGAAAGGCAGAAGGAAGGGACTTTTGGCATTAAACATATGACCAAGGGATGGTTTCCTCTTTGTGTAGATGCTGCCACAGGGAATTGCATTTCCTGCAAACCTCTATTTTCCCACACCTTTATGACAACTAGTAAGAAGTGTGTTCTTCATAGGAAAGGGTCTGGGTATTAGAGTGTTTTTTGGTTTCAGTCTTGGAGAAATATCCATCTTTCACAGCTACAGCCATTTTACAGCTGTGGCCATTACACAGTGGCCTGGAGAACTGAGCCACCTGTGAACTCAATGTGGGATTTGAAGAGTGGTACATTAGAAGGCTCCAAAGAAGTAGCAGGTATGTCTATGTCACAGTTGCTATTTTATTGAGTTTGCATGTAAAGTGCTGTGCTGAAATCTGCCCAAGAGGTGCAGAATTTGATGTGAAGCTTAAACTGCTGCTGGTAGTCACCTTGTGAGCAGAGGGGTGGCTCAAGAAATGGTGTAATTGGGTCTTGTGTGTAATTGGGTCTTCTGTACATCACTGTGGGCACAGACCCACTGGGAACATTTCTGAGCTTCTGGATGGGAAGAGAGTCACTGAGTGAGGTCTCTGAGCACACAAGGAAATGAAACAGAAGTGCTAATGACCACTTCTTCATTGTGTTTATATGTGGTTTCCAGTACAATAGGGCCCTGATTATAATTTGTGGGTTTTGATATTATTGTAATACAAGCAATTAGCTACAAATGAACAACAGCAATGAGTAGACAAGCTATACATAATGCATATAGATGTGTGAAGGAGAATGTCATAATGTTTGTGTTCCCCAAACTGCCCCACCAAAATTTATCTATTACGTATGGAACCAAACGCAAACACCAGATCTGCATCCTCTCTGTGTAGGAGAAATTTGCACATGGATGAGGGATTTAATGTTCAGGTCATATCCTTGTACCAAAGCATTAGCTCCAGTGCAGCACTGCATTGCTCAGCACTGCTCAGATATGCATTCAAATTTTACTGCTTGAGAAAATCCCAATTTCAAAATAAATCTAATGCAGAAAATTAACATAAATCCAGGAAATGAGCAGCACAACCCTATACAAACATTGCTTACAGAGGTCTTGAGCCAGCCGACTTAGAGACAATGAAGTTTTTCAGATCAACTTCAAAGGTGCCTGGCTACAATCTAATGACACTTTAAAATAATGAGATTAACACATCACCAGTATATTTTCACCAAAGAAAAAGAAAAAAAAAAGACGCTGAGGCGAGGATAGTAAATGATCCACCAGGGGACTTTTAATAGTTGCTGTCTGAAGCTGGTTGAGAATCAGGAGTTTACTTCTTAGAACCTCACTTGAAAGCATCTGCTCTTCTTTTAGAAAATGTTTTAAGCATCCTGAGTATGGGTACTTTGAGGTTGGCTATGACAGATGCAATGCTATTGTTTCAAAAAATTTTAATGAGCACAGCTCTGCTGCCATGCAGAGGGCTCAATGCTGTGTTCTGCTGACAGGAGGATGCAGATCACAACTCGTCACAGGGGAAGGCTTTTTTTTTTTTTAACCTGGAGAAGAATTTTAAGTCTGTCAAGGGAGCAACACACACCTTCTTAAAACTGTCTGAAGACCCTGGTGTATGCTGGATGCTATTGGCCTGATATAATCCTTAGCATATTGAAATTGTGCATATAAAACATTCAGAGTTTTAGCTACAGACACAAAATTCTGTGGTTCCTGGAGGGGGAATAAGGAGGGAGCAGGGCTTGTCATTGTGTCTGGGAAACACCTGGGGGAACACTAAGTGTTTGGAGAGGGACACAGCTGAGTATAATCCATGCTAGTTTGGCTGGCAATTTAATGTGACCACACATGTCCCATGTGGAGACAGCTCCAGGTGGTGAAACTAATGGAGTTTATGGTGTTAGTTATTAGAATTGAGCTGATTTTACCCTAAATATAGGGGAAATCAAGAGGGAACTGTGAAAAAAAAAACAAAAAGAAAACAAACCAGAAGCCAAATTCCTTGCCAGTTTCAGATCTCCAGAGCCTGGAAGTGCTGTGATGGGGATCTGTGATTGCAGTTCCTCAAATTCTTGCCCCTTTGAAACATGTCAGTTGACAAGCAGAGCCAGGGAAACATCATGAGTCCAGACTTCATATGAAAGACTCTGTGTGTCCCGAGTCTGCACTAAACTGAGCTTTTGCAGGTCCCAGCCTTGTGGAGCCTGAAGACTGCTACCTGTAAGTGCTGTTCTGAAGGTATTTTTTGGGTGTATTAAATACAGGCAAAATTGCTGGCATCAGAAGGAAGGGAAGACCTGGCACAAAGAAGCACAAGGAGTGCTTTGGTTACATCATGGCATTCTGTGACATTCCAGATCTGTCCAGGAGTCCCAAAAATGCCTTGCTACAAAACCAGACTAGGGACTGCTAGTGGAGGGAAAGATCTGAGGAACAGTGAAGCAGCTGAAGTGCACTAGGATATCACCAGTCCAATGAAATTAAGCTCCTGATTAATGTGAAACTAGGTTTTGTGCTTATCTGAGCTCCTCCTTACTGGGACTGGTGCAGACATGGGAATTGAGGTGCTACAGAGAAAGGGTATGGGCAGAAGAAAAGGGACAAGTCTTGGCCAGGATTCAGCTATCAATGGGAAGAGCACAGCTGAGTGCAAAGCCAGTGAAGGAGAGGGAGAAAGATGGCACAGCAGGATCCTTGGTCTGCCACTGAGCGACTCTCTCCATGTGAGCAGCTCATTTCCCTGCTCTGCCACTCTTATCTGTACAGACAACCTGTTCTATAGGCCAGGACCAGATTTCTGCAACACAAGGCACAAAGGACTCTTGAACATCTTAGAAGGTACTGCAATAATACAAACAGAAATTGCAGCCATCAGATGGAGAAAACAGAGCACTTCCAGTCAGCAATTTTGTTCCTGATGAAGTCCTCATGCCACATGAAGCTTTGAGCTATAGCTGCTGTGGTGCTAAGTACAAAAAAGGGAGGTCTTCCTGAAGTCTACTTTGAAATTTAAAAAACTGGGTACAATTTCCATGAAATGAAGGATGAATTTAGCTCTTTTTTCATCATGCTCTAATTACCAACTGCAGTGAAATATTCTAAGATGATGTATCTCAGGCTCCATCTTATTTCTGGATCTAGCGCAGGTGAGAAGCAGTTTAGTAATCCAGGTTTTCAGCCTCTATCCAAATAAGGTGAATGTCCTCATTGGCAAGTCTTGGGGCTAGCACAGCAGAGGCCATAGGTTCCTTCCAGGTCCCAAATAATGCTCACAAGAGGAGCTTTGAGAATGCTGCATTTTTTCCACAGAGAGTTCAAATTCAGAAAGAAAAAAGATTTGGTAGAAAACTCCAGGCCAACACTATTTGCAATCTCATTCTCATTTATTTGCTCAAGTAATCCCCAGTGCTTGATTTACGTAAGACTTGAATTAACTGTGTATTTATTCAGAGATCTTAAATTACACTGATGTAATGAGGTAAAATTGCAAGCTGATGCAGTTTCAAGGGTATTAACAAGCACATGATGGTGAGGCAGATGCCAATTGCCACTGAGGAATCCAAGCCCATTCAAAGGTTTCTAGAGAAGGTGGTAAGAAGGATCTTTTACAAGTACAGCTGCTTTTCATGAAGCAAAATTTATCTTAGCGCTGAAATGAGGTAGAGAGGTGCAGTACCTGTCAGAGACTTTGAAGAAAATTGAAGCTGCTTGCTTGATACTGCTCTTGGTGAACAGTCTTGGTTTGAGCTCAGACACTGAATGAACTAAATTTTTGGATCTGAGCAATTTCTGAATAATGCATGGTACCAGGAATAAAACAAATCCAGATGAACAAGAAGCATGGAGCAGTTATGAGCCTGATCTAATGGAAATTTTCTCTAAGTATGAAGGTGACTATAACTTCAAGCAGAGGTGCCATTAAAAAAGACAAACTGAAATCACCATTGCTTCTGGTGTTAGCTGTTTCTGAAGTACTTCATGTTTTCCATAGGTGCTTCATGAATTCAGGCAATGAAAGCTAGCACAAAGTTGTCACTGAATGGGATTTAGACCTGTTAAAAGAATAGGGAAGAAAATTATAATGTAAAATCTATGGTTGACGTGGGTGGAGAGTTGATGGGACCATTTGGAAGTCCACTGAAAGACAGAATCTGAGACAAAATGCTCATAAAGAAATGACTGGAACTTCCAGTATTGAAATATGATGCAGAAAATAGGATATGGTTAGGAAAGAAAGCTATATGGTCCATGTAGCTTGTGGATATCACCAGCTTGAAAAAGATGAGGCAGGATGATTGGGGATGAAAACTGTAACTGGTATAAAATGATCTGTCTACTTTGCCTAAGTGGTGCCAGTGATGCATGCGGCAGAATTGCTGGAGGTTTGCACCATGTGAAAGGGAAACAAGGATACCCACACAGCTAAAAATGGTTATGACAGGCACATAGGAGGCTTAGAGGTATTCAGAGATGGACAGGGCAGATCTTGAAGTGGGTTGGGTGGGGTTCAGAAGTTACTGTGACTTCTGTGGGAGCAACATTATCACAAGAGGGAGCTGTCCGCCTGTATGAGATTGTCACCCCGGCAAGAAACACTGCAGGGAAACAGCACCAGGGCCTCAAACCCTGTCAGGGGCAGGAGGCAAGAGATCCCGAGTGCTCAGACAAGCAGTGACCACAGCAGCCTAGCGCGGAGGACACGGGCTGTGCCGGGCTAGCAGAACTAATTCCCCAGGGCAGGCCTACACACTGCTAATTGCTCTTCTGCAAGTCAGATCCTGCATTGTGCTAGTGCTATCAGTTAATTGTTTTATCAGGTTTTTTTGTTTTTCTGTTGGCTTTGCTGGGGAGGGAGAAAAAGGAGAGGTGGTTGGTCAAAGTCAGACCAGGCGCTAGTCAGATGTTCGTGTGACAAGGCAGCTGATCTCCAAGGCTCGGATGGTGAATGAAGTCGTGTGTCAGTCGGGGGTGAGCAGTGTCTGAACACAACGGGGCCGTGTACCCAGCAGAGGGCACGCACACAAACACACAAACACACACACACGCTCCTGCCTGTACCTCTGGGACATCATTTCTTAGATAATGAGCATATCAGTGCCCAAAACTGTATCAGTGGCTACAGGACAAAGCCAGAGGCATCAAGAGTTCTGCTTGAATGGTTTGTGGTTTCTGTTACAGGCTCCAAACCTACCCTTCTGCTGAACTTCCACTTCTGATCAAGGTAATGGTTCAGAGGAACTCAGGAACATCCCTAAGTTCAGGTTTAAAGACTGGCATCTGTATTTACAATGTATCAGGCAAACCAGCCTGTAACCTCTTCACACTGAGATTAGTTTTATCTTCCAATTATTTATCTGAATGCTCATGCCTGATCTTGGTAGACACATTTTACCACAGTCTGAGACTGAGCTGAAAGCTTTGTTTCCTGCCAAGAATCTTGAGAGGATAATACATATCCAAGTAGTTTGCATTAGTGGCATGGCATTTAAATGCCCTACAGAAGACAAAAACAATATATTTGTATACTCCCTGGGCAGAAAGACAGTTCTTCCAGTGGATGCACTAAGATATGTAATGGATCATGCTGTATGTGTTAAATGATGGGTCAAGGCACAGAAGATCAGGTTAAAGGGAGAAAACCACTGCAGGTTGAAAAGTTAGAAGGCATTAAAATTATATACAGAAGAAAAGGGTGTAGTGCTGTCGATGGGAGAAATGGATGAAGATCAGAGGTCTGGGCTCCTTGCCACAGGCTACTTGACCTCAGGCAAGTCTTCCGAGATCCCATTTCCTCTCCTGCCTTTTGTCTATATGGCTCCCAGGAGCTTCGAGGCAGGGTTGGTCTCAAGTGCAGGAGTTACTGTACTTTATCTTGGTCATTTCTCCTAGGACATACCATAAAATAATTTCTTATATATATTCTTTATATGTATATATAGAGCAGCCTTCGAGATAGCGTAAGAAGCTAAAAAGGAATAAACATTTAATGCTTTGGGAACATGTGGGAGGCGCAGAGTTCACAGCCAGTTATTAATCCACTTTCAGGACAAAGCTTTTGATGAAGTTTAAAATAAATTTAAATTAAAAAAAAAAAAAAAAAAAAAAGAAAGAAAGAAAAAGAAGAGGATTTTATCCCGAGCCAGCAGTCTGGCTCCAGCCTCAGCACCCGCCCGCCGTGACGCCGGCAGCGGAGCAACCCCCCCGCGGCCCGGGCCGGCGCGGGCAGCCCCCGCTCTGCGCTGCGCTGCGCACCCGGCGCGGCGGCGGCTCCGCGGAGCCGCGGGCGGGTCCGAGCCCGCGCGGCCGCTTGTTGATCGCGGCCGGCGCCAGCCCCGCGCCCGGGCTTGCGCTGCGCCGCCGCTCGCATTCTTCCCTTGCAACAGTGCAAACCCCTCCTTTTTTTTTTTTTTTTTTTTTCCTCTCCCTTTCTTTCTTTGCTTTTTTTTTTTTTTTTTTTTTTTTTTTTTTTTTTTTTTT
>QUSF01000026.1:9011360-9056140 GCA_003676055.1 Chloebia gouldiae | reverse complement strand
TTTTTTTTTTTTTTTTTTTGCATGAAGATGGCGGCGCCTCTCGCCAGCAAGGCAGGGTCCGCCGGCACCACCAGCAAGCCTCCCTTCCCGGAGCTGGATTTCCGATCGGGAGCCAGGGTGGAGGAATTAAATAAACTCATCCAGGAATTCACCAAGCACGATCAGAGGGAGTACGACGACCAGCGAGCGCTGGAGATCCACACGGCGAAGGACTTCATCTTCTCCATGCTGGGTAGGGCAGGGAGCGGCGGGGCGGGGCGGGGGCGATGCCGGCCGGGGACCCCGGGCAGGGCTCCGGGCGGTGCGGCGCCAGCCGAGCCTTTCCGCGCCGGGCTGGGGGTCCCCGCTCGCAGGGCGGCTCTCACCCCCAGGAAACTCATTTTTCCTGTCCTGTCCAACTAGCCTTTGGCAGCGATGTATTTATAAGCACTGAGGAAAGGCTGGGTCGCAGAGCTGACCGGTGCTCGGGAAACACGCCGAGCCAGCAGGGCTACAGGCGAGGCGAATCCGACCCTTTATTGTTTTTACCTCCAGCTGTCGACATATAGGAGACACTGATTTTTTTTTTTTTTTTTAATGGACCGCTTATTTTGGTTATTAGACCGGCGGATGCTTCTACAGGAGCATCTCCCGAACTGCCTTTCTTGCTTAGGTTGCAAAACTCGCTGCGAGTGGAGCAAGTCAGATTGTGGCGGGGGAGTCTTCATCTGTGTAAAACTTTGAATCGCGAGTAGGGATCCTTAGACCAGGGTGAAGCATGTATTGGCCCTTGCAGAAATGACCTGGGCTCTAGCATGACTAAGGCTTCTTAAGAGTAACAGTAGAATGACTAAGAGCTCTGATTCTCCAGGTAGTCAGTTTCTGATAAATATTTACGGTGAATTAACTAAGAAATCACTCAGATGACTACGAGCCTTCAGGATACAAAAGGATGCTCTTTAACATACAGATTAGGCCTTGAAATCAGTCATCCAAGTTTCAATCTTTGTCTTAAACATTCTCTGAAACATTTTTGTGTAAACAGCTGCTGTAGCCAGTGAATGGTTCTTTGTAGCTCAGAGGTGCACATACACCCTTAAAGCCTACTTGGCACAAACCAAATGTATGGTCTCCATGTACACTCTGAATAACCTACATCACTTTTCTCATCCAGAAACACAGAGCTGTCCTATTGCAATAATTATTGTTTTCTGTCTCGCTATAATAGACCATGAACACACCTATGCTCTGTAATGAGAATCTATCTGTCCCACTGGTTATCTTGTAAGGTACCTGGGTAAGTATAATTGCCCGCTGCATGGGATTTGCACAGTTTTATATGTGTATTGCTTTTTCACCAAGGGCTGGACAGGATATAGCAGACTAAATTTAGCCTGAGAACAAGGACAACAAGTTGAAAAGTCAGTCACATGTATATTTATAGTTGCAGTTATAAATATTTTCCTCTTTCCAGTTAAACAACAACAAAAAAGTTGCGGTGAAGCCATGGTTGCATCAAAGCCTGTAGGATTTTTGTTCTTAAAAACCTGATCTGATGAATTTTTCAATCAGGGCTTTAAATAACTGGCTGAGGAAACATGGCTGAATGGGATGGAGCAAAGAAAAGTGGAGAGGAAACAGCTATAGCTGCTGTGTGGCTAGCAAGTAGAAAAAGCTTTGTATGATCATGTTTAAGCATTAATACTCTTTGCAGGGTACAGGGATCACAGAATTTCTTACTGCCTTTTATGGGAGATGGCAATAGAAGAAAGACAGAAAAATAAACTGGAGCATGCCTTGTATTTGCACCCTAATGCCTTGCTGTTCATGAAACAGGGAGCCTTAGGCTGTTTAGAAGTAATGTAAATTAATATGGTTGTCTTTGCTCATCTCCCAGTAATTATATTAACATTCTTCAGTCTTAAATGTATAGCTAAACCATTGGTTTCACCAAAAAAACTTATTTCTGTCTAAGTTGTACCTGATAATTTTCAGTAAGTCTTGTTTCTGAATAAAAGAAGAGACTTAAGGACTGAGCCCAGGACGGAAATGGAGATGGATTTCTGATTTGCCTGCATTAGACCCAGAAGCTGTGTTCGTGGATCAGATCCTTCTTAGCCAGAGAGGCCCTTAAATCTAAAAGGATTTAACTTATTAATAAATAGCTCTTTCCCCTGTGCCTGATCCCTCCCATACGTACTGCTCTTATCTCGTCGGGTGATGATAGGAAAATTAAACATAGCTTTCCTGATTTAATTACACTGGTGTGTAATTGGTGGATGAATGATAGGTGAGGAGACCTTGTGAAGAGTCTCAGATGTTTGTGCTCTGCATGGCTTGTCGTCTAGGTCAGACTTTGCTTTTAATTTGTATTAACTATTTTTCATCTGTGTGGTCTTACCCTGGCTTTAAGTAACTGAACTCTGGGAGATCTAAAGAGTTGGATTGTGAGAAAATTAGGGAGAGGCACTACTTGTTATGTGTTTGCCCAAAATCTTGTGCCCCAAGCATTATAAGTGGACTGCAAATGACTTATCTCTCTGGTGGGGGAAGTGAGTATTTTCTAATGTGGGTGGTTCCTGGACATTCACAGTCCCTTTCACAGCCACCAAGACCATATGGTCTTGCCAACACCCTACACCAAAACAACAGGTGTATTTTGGTGCCTTTGTTGGTAAATTCCTGTACTCACACTAAGCTATGCCTGATAAATACTCATCTCTTTGATTCAGGCATAATTAAACTTCAGAGGAAGGAAAGGCTACAGGAACCAAGAAATGGAGTGGAGAAAAGACAGTCTTATGTGCTGGGCAGAGGGCTGGCTAAGAGAGGTTGAGACCAAGTCTGTCTGATGGTCATGAGAGGAGCTAACTACTTATTCCCCTGATGACTCGTTTTTGGGGAGTTTTGTGCTTAAAGAGTGATGAAGAAGCATTTTTAGCAAATGATGATATTACAGTCAATAATATTTTGATTTTTAAATTACTTGCTGCCATTGTGATGGGAGGTGTGTAGCAGTCATATTAAAAACCTTCTAAGGGCACCTGACCTGGGGAGTATTTTTCTTGCAGTACAAGTACTTTCAGGAGATTCTTTAATAAACACTGCCTGTCTCTTTCTGTTCAGCACCTAAGTAAAAAGTGCTTTAATACACAGATGTGGTAGGCTTAAAAAAACATATATTATGCTCTTGGGAACTAGAACATTGCATATAAAATAACTCCTTGAAATTTCAAGTGCTATTGCTGCCTCAAACCAGCTCATGTTATTTGGAATACTGACTCTAGAATATTATATAGTAACAAGAGAAAGGAACAAAGATTTGTGAATAAGTGCAGATTATATAGAGCTATATTCTCCACTCCAGGTACACATCAGGGTTTGGTCATCTAGAGCAGTTTTCAAGCTCTTTAGGTTGGTGTTTTGTTTCTATTTCCTACTGTGAGACTTCTCAGCAGAGCCAGAAGACATATGCTTAGGACATTTCATGCCATTCTCCTTCCTGAGAAATCAAATCAGGGAAAGGATTAGTTTAAATTGGTGCTAAAGTGGCCTTTTGGGTTTTTAAGGCCTCTAGTGTATCTTTTTGTTACTTCTGTGGGAAGTGCCCACCAGGGCAGGCCATACTTTGAGCATCTGCAGCCAGCTGCAACTTAGAGATGTTGACAAGACCTCTAGAGAGCTTATCTCAGCACCTGATACAGGAGAGGTGGTGATCCTATTCTGAGATCATTTCCTAATTCTTTGGTGCTGTGCTGGGCATGCTAGCAAGTGTTTTTGATAGAGGCAAGTCTCAGAGTGGAAGCAGGGCTGGCATCAGCAAATTCTTTCTGCTGCCAATACCAGATTCCCAAATGGAGTGAGCTACCCTGCTGAGCCCCTACATCTGTAGCAAGGCTTCCAGCTGTTTCCTGGACTGATGAGCCCCTAAAATGTGTGCTGTGGAGGTGCAGATTGCTGTGCTGACAGCACAGGTGTCCTCTCAATAGCTTGCCTTTATCAGCAGCTTCTACAAGGAAAGAATTTTCCAGTCTCCCCCATACCTGAGGTCTGTGTAGCAGAACAGCATTGGCAGTGTGACTCTTGTGTGGGTTTGTGTGGCATTTTTTTTCTCCCCTTCCCTACCTGCCATAACTTGCTGATAAAATCTATTGTAGATTAGATTTCAGGCATTGTTTGAAGTGGTAGCTGTTTAGGTATGTGTCTAGGATACATCATGGAAATTCCCTGGTTCCTGTTGTAGTGTCAAGCTGATGAAATAGCAACAGGATTGGAGTGATCTCTCTAGGGTTAAGTCTTTTGTGTGTGTGTGCCTTCTCTCAAGAGAAGCCAATCATGATAGGAGCACACTGTACTCTGAGGCCTATGTTAATAGAGACTCCCTGCTGGCATTCCCTGTGCTGCTGAATGCATAATGCACAGCTGTTAAAAACAACCTTACTCTATCACAGATTTCATTTCTGGCTTCACTTGTGTCTCCTCTCCCTGCAGACCACGTTTCTGTATTTGCATTTGAGGCTGTGGTGGTTTCTTGGTGGTTTTGTTTTTCCTAATTATGGGACAGTGTACTGAACTGCTAAGGTAAGCCTACAAAGCATTGGTGAGCCTACAACCCTTCTATTTGGTTGTACCTGTCAGAAATGAACTGATTTCATCTCACTGGGAATTAGTTAAAAAAGGTTTGGTAGCCTCCTCTGTCTCTTTGTTCAAAGGGATTGTTGGTCCATATATGTGTCATCAGTGAAACTAGATTGAAAATCTTTGTCTCAATTTAAGATGCTGATATTTTACTTGCTCAACTACTGTTTTGAAACATTAGTCTGTGATGCAAAGTATTTAGTTTAATAGCTAGGAACATGTCCTGAGGGCACAAATTCTCATGGCAGGCTTGTCAGACTGCCCACCGCCTGTTCCTTCAGTCTGTGGAAATATTTGTAAAAGATTTGGGAGAATACTTGCCAAGCCCAATTATGCAATTATGTTTTAAGGGCAATTTTGTAATTACAGTGGAGGATGGTAACCAGGATACAGGAGTTGTTGAGGTTTTGACTTTTCCTTTTTTTTCCTATGTGACTTTGTGTGAATGCTAAAATATTTGGGGCAATTCTATTTAGAAACCAGTTCTTCAACTTTCTTTTAAGCAGCTGGCTACTTTTATAGGTGAAGCTAAATTAGAGATGACTCCAATATTTCTCAGGAAGGCTGGAGGATATGTTTTATTATAGCTTTGGTAATCTGCAGGTTGGATGTGTACTCAGAGACCTAGAGTAGCCCATAGACAATTTCCAGTCTAGAGGAAACTCAGAGGGTAGAAATCCTCCCTGGACTTCTCACAGAGAATCTCCAAGCTGATCAGTTTTTTTTTTGACAGTTGAGATTACCTGTCATAATTTTTATTTGACAAATGCCAGGTTCCTGCTTTGTCTCCTGCACAGCTGGAACTTTTGCACTTTTTCTTGGGCCTTGATACGTGCACTTTTGCATTGAGGTGCACCTTTAGGGGAGTGTCCCAGTCCTTTTGCTGCAAAGATGGTTTTCCCAGGCACACCTCTGGAATCTTTTCCTGCCCTGTTTGTACTCTGCAGGATTGGTTAGGTGAGAAAGTGGCAGGAAGAGACCTGACTAAGGCCAAGATTGCCTTTCACCCTCCTGTCCAGAGGTCCTGAGTTGCAAGGTGTGCTTCAGCATGATACTGTGAACAGTGATTGAGAAGGCAAATTGCACATCCAAGCATATCTGTGTGAAACCCTGTGGTGGCAGCTGCAGGTAGAGGCTCTGGAATAGACCTGTCAGGTTTCCGTGAGTCTAAGAAAAATGACCTGCCCTTGAGTCCATCACCTTTGTCTGGGTGATGCTGATGTATGAAGCTCACTTGAGAAGCAAGAGCTGTAGATCATTTGCTGTGAAGGGAGAGGCTTAAGAGTTGAGTGCATTATATAGGGTGACATATCTCCTGGGTTTTCCCTTAGCAACAGTTGGGGTGGTAAGTTTCATGTCCTAAAAGAAAACCATTAATTCTGGCCATTGGCCTGCTATCCTCTGAACAAGGAGAAAATTCCTGGAGAGTGGCAGTCCCTTCATGTGTACAATATATGATGTTACATTTCGACTGTCTTTAATTTGCTTATCTTTGGGGTATGAAACAAGCAGTAGAGTAGGTGGAGTTCTGGGGAGGCAAAGGGGAGCATCTGCCCCGGATTTTTCCTTTGGAAAAGCAGAAGACCTATCATAGGAGCTAAGCAGAAAGCAGCTTTGGAGGTTGAATTCACAGAATGTCCTTTATTGGGAAAAGAGCAGTGAGCCTGCATGAGAGCAAGGGTGAGAGAGCTGAAAAATGACCTCTAGCTGCATGGCTCAAGATATTGCTCCGAGTCTTGTCCTGAGGACTCGTAAAGGGTGTGAGTCCAGGAGCTGAACTGCAGCTTTATTGGAACTCACAACAATATTTCATAGTTCCCCATCTTAACTATGGATTTTATACCCAGAGAAATTTTATGACTTCTGTTAGCACAAATGTCTCCTATTGTCCGAGTAACAAAAATATAGGAATTGGCTTTTCTTGGTGTTTTTTTTTGTTGGGTTTTTTTTGTGGGTTTTTTATGTTTTTGGGGTTTTTAGGGACTTTTTTTTTCTAATGGAACTAGAAGACAGCTTATGAGACATTCAAAATAAATCTTTCAGCAGCAGCTGATGTTCCAATTGACAGATGCAGCTATGGATTTTTCTGTGTTTCATCAAGAGAACTTCACTGTTTGCCTTCATTTCTACCATCGTATTGTGTTCCCTTTGACTGTAAATAGCAATTGTCCTGGACTGAGTAGATTAATCTGTGCCTTAGTACTTCAGCCAAACTGACAGGTCTCTGCATCATGTACTTTTACAGTAGATAAACTTTCTGCAGTTCTTTCAAAGCACTATTTCAGTGACTGTGTGGTTGTATAGGAATCATTCAGTTTGAAGAAGATAGATTCCCTGCTCCCCAACATATTTGACTTTTGAGCTTTTAATAAACACTGGATGCTAAGAAAGTTACAACGATCTTATTAATGCATTGTTTCAACTGTGAGTCTGATTTTAACCTAATTTAAAGCACTTAATTAGAAGGCTGTTAATGTATTTTGTTATGAGCATGCTGGTGTCAAAAGTACAAATACCATTGAGTGGGGGTGATTGGTTGCTCTAAGGTTCATAATATCCATGTCTTTGACACAGCAGTGGTAGCTACTGCCACCCACTCATGTTTAGGGCTGTGGGCAGACACTTTCACAGCATTGGGTGGCTTCAGCTGGTAGAACAGGAGGTGGGTGGCATCTATTTCAACCTAAGAAAATCATTCTGTGGGTGAACACTGAGTCAGAGTGAGGACACCCTAGACCTCTGTTCTGAACTGCCCCCAAATTTATACAGATCTATGCAAGTTTCTGAATATAATGATATGTAGTAGGACCTTGGTACTATAAGAGGCCTTCCTTGTCTCCTGTGCTTCAGCAGTCTGTGAAAAATGGGGTGGTAGTGGAAGAATAGAACATTGTGGTGCTGCAGTTTTTCATGACAGGATGGTTTAATCATGCAACTCTCCCATGTAAAGGGAAGTCTGGTTCTGAGAGTCTTGCCATGAAAAGTATTTAAACAATGAAGGCAAATAGTTGCCTGTCATTTGGTGTTGATCTAGTGGCTTTGAGATCAGGAAAAATTCAACCTCTATGAGAGAGATTACAACCTAACCCAGATGTAGCAAGTAATCTTATATTGTACTGAATGGACTCCAAAGCAAAATTGTGACAAATTAGTTTAAATAATGCATCCTGTCCATGGTGTGCATAGTGATGCAATTTGGCATTGTCAGGCATTGTCACTCAGTAGAAGGCAGCAGTTTGGGACAGAAGGCAAGGGGGAAATACAAGACATGGCCAAAACTAGAAATCCTGCTTAGACAGGCAGTAGAAGTGATTTTATTTTTCCTGTTGCATGACACACTTATAAGGTCATAATTTAGGAGAAAAGTAGAGGTTTATATATGGGATGTCATTGATCTGCCAAGAGCTTCTTTATGTGGCTTGCAGTCAGACCATACAGAACTTCTTCCACCCACTGATGGAGTGAGAGTTCATAAGTGATTTGGTCCAGAGCTGCTGAGCAGCTAGAAAACACTTTCAGTTTCATCTGGAAATAACAAAGTCAGTTGTTGCTTTACTGCATAGTCTGCTGGGTAGTGTGCTATTTTTTTTTTGTTCTAAAATGTCTTGTCTCAACTCTCCTGTTCCTGTTTGTGGGATATTTTGGCACTGCTCCACAATCCTCTCTCAAAGATGGATGTTTTTATTCAGTGGTGCATATTTGACCTGATTTAGAAAATCAGGTTCTGAGGTTGTGAAAGAGTGGTATTAAACATCTATAAAAAAATGCTGAGACAAACATAGCAATTAGCTTCTGTGTGCTTCCCTTCAGCATTTCTATTCTTTGCATTTTAATAGTCTGAAGAGCTATGTCTCTGTGGTGCTTTGGGTGACTCCTTTTGGAAATGAATCCTGTGCTAATAGCTCTAGCTGTGTCCGATCCACAGGCACGTGCTTGGAGATACTTTGTGTTTGTTTTGTACCTCACTAATTAATGTATAAGTTAGTGGTAGAACAGCAGGAAGGCTGCATTTGCTGACACTTCATGAAAGAATGATTTAATCCTTTCTGACACATTCCTGCTGAGTGTCAAAGCTGATAACTCTAATCTCTGTCCCTAGCTCAGTGCAACAGGAACCTGTTCTAGAGGGCATTTTGCATGATCTTGTGATCTCTTGTAGGTACTTCGTGACCAATTCATGTAAACTTGTTTTGTACATTGCCACTCTTGAGCATGACTGTACAGGATTGTCTGGTGCACTGAGGAATCTGGAGTTGAGAGCAAACAAAGGAGCTAACATTTGTCTGCTTCAGATGAAGTAAGGGGTGTCCTGTAGCAGCAGGGAAATGTCCTCATTTCCTTCTAAATGCACCTCTTCCTTTGCCAGCAGTCAGAGCAAGGCATGGTTCTGTTGATCCACAGGTGCTCCTTGACAGAGCTTTACACTAGTTTGGGAGGGGGAGTGATGGACCAAGGGGGTCTCAGTGCCCTGAGCTGGAGGACCATGACTGAGACAATGATCAGCTCCCAGTCAACCATGAAATTGTTTGGAATCTGCTGCTCCAGTTGGATCCTTACAAATCTGTGTGGCCTGATAGGATTCATCCAAGAATTTTTAAAGACCTGTTGATGTTATCACAAAACCTCTCTTAATCGCTTTTGAGTGGTCTTGGGAATCCAGAGAAGTCCCAGCTGTCTGGAAGCTGGCAGACATTCCTGATTTTCAAGAAGGGCAAGAAAGAAGACCCCAGAAACTACAGGCCTGTTAGTCTCACTTTAGTGCTTTATAAAGTTATGGAAGAGATTATTCTGGGACATATTGAAAAACACTTTGAAGACAACACAGTCATTGATCACAGCCAGCAGAGCTTCATGAAAGTCTTGCTTGTTTAGTCTGATTTATGACAAGGTAACAACCTAATTACCTTACCAACAGGTACAGCATCACCAGCCAGACAAGGGAGGGGATTATTTTGTTAGGCTGTGCTCTGGGGCAGCCTCACCTCAAGTGCTGGGGCAGTTTTGGGCACCACAATGGAAGAACGACACAGAACTATTAGAGAGTGTCCAAAGGAGCGCTGTGAATGGTGAAGGACCTTGGGGGAAACCGTGCGAGCAGCAGCTGAGGGCACTTGGGCTGTTGAGCCTGGAGGAGCCTGAGGGGAGACCTCTGCCCTTCAGCCTCCTCCCGAGGGGAAGAGGAGGGGCAGGCACTGATCTCCTCTCTGCGCTGACCAGGGACAGGACTGAGGGAGTGGCCTGAAGTTGTGTCAGGAGAGGTTTGGGTTGGATGCCAGGAAAAGGTTCTGCCCCCAGAGGGTGTTGGGCACTGACCAGGCTCCCCAGGGAAGGGGTCACAGCACCAGCCTGGCAGAGCTCCAGAAGTGCTTGGGCAATGCTCTCAGGCACTTGGTGTGACTCTTGGGGATGGTGCTGAGCAGGGACAGGAGTTGGACTTGATGATCCTCATGGTCCCTTCCAACTCAGCAAATTCTGTGATTCTGTGAAACCTACCCCTCTTCATTCTATGTGATTCTGCATCCTGGGTGTGGATGCAAATCTGTATGCAGGGATAGCTGAGAAACTGCTCTGCAGTAGTTAGTCCTTGAGATACAACAAGCAAAGCTTGCTTCTGTTCTGGCAGGGACTGTGAATTGCTGTTTAAAATGAACTTTTACTTTAATGGTATTAAACAAAAAATGTGCAGCTCTGCAAATAGAGAGGGAAATGTCACTGTAACAACACCTCAGGGCCTCTGAAATTCATCTTTTACAGTTGCAATACAGTGTGCTGAATGGCACATCCGGTATTGATATTGACCCCTTGATATAAGGCCCTTAAAGCTTGAGTTACTGAAATATCTGTATTTTGTAGACAGTAGGACAACCATGTGCTAAGAAATCAGTAACTTCAGGAAAATAAGAGGAATGCAAGTCTCTCTGCCAGCACAGCATGTCTCTGACAAGCTGAATTAAATGCCCATGTTTTTTTCCAATGAGCAAGCTGTAATGCACATCTAAGCGCATTATTGAGAAAAAGGAACTATTACAATTTGATCATCTCTCAGAGGCTTGCATTATGTAATAAATTGTCTGTAAAAGTTTGACCCTGAACCTTCATTTTTCTCAATATCCTCTGAATTTCTGTGGATGTGCGAAATTTACATTTGAGGCAACAATGTTACAGTGAAAATAAACCCTTGACACAGGTTTGTAACATCAAAGAAAGACTGTTTCTTTGCAGTTATTTTAATTGTCTTGGGGAGAAATTCATATGTGCCATATAAGCCCTTAGCAAAACTATTTTCACATTATCAGAGCTGCAGAATTAAGTTACAAGTTAGTCTGGAAAACTAAAGTTTAAAAAATTATTTTGATTCTCTTAAACCTAAATCCTGGCTCTGAACTAGGGCACTGATGAGTTACATTAGAAACTGGACAAACCCTCTCACTCATTCACCCTAAAAATCAGGAATCATCTTTTTATCTAAACTGTTTCCTAAAAATTCAGGTAACGGAATCAGTGTTTGAAAATCTGCTCTTATGCTGAGACCAGCCTTGTAAGACGTTTCCTCTGTATGTATGAATCACTCTATTGTTCTGTGTATGTCACTGAGTTCTCAACTTCTTTTAAGTGACTCTTTCTTTACCTTAAAATGTGTATATGCCTTTGTTTTATTCTATGTGGAGGTCTCACCCTCTCTCAACAGAGCTGTTCCAGTCTGACAGGCTGCTCTGGGCCAAGGCCAGCACTGCTTGGCGAGGACTGTAGGAGTCCTATGGAAAAGATTTCTGTCTGAGGGAGACAGGAGTGAGGGAGACAAATGAAGAAAATCCCCAGACCCACAGCATGTTGATAGACCTCCTGTTGTTCTTAATTCATGTCTGTAAATGGCACTGGTTTCCGCTGTTGTGCACCAAGACAATAATAAATAACATCCTTAGCATTTATATACCACTTCACAATTTTCAGTGTGCTCAACACACATTAACTAATTCAGCTGAGATGCACATATTCTGTGAGCAAAACTACTCCTCTTGCTGCCCAGGGGAACCTTTTATTACAGCTGGGACAAAGCTTTTCTTTTTACTTTTAACTGGAGCTGTTGGCAGGAATGTTCTATACAGGGCCTGTGCCTTTCTTCCTGAGGGTTTGTAGCATTTGCATGTACCTCTGTTTGCACAGGAATTTGACCACTCCCAAGTCACAGGTGATACTATGAAAAAGATATGCAAGGGACTTTTCTTTGTATTTTGTGCTGCAAATATTCAGTCCCAGGGTTAATAGATTTGTGGTCTCAGAAGTCATTGAGTTAGCAAAGATGTGGCTACATTAAGTGCACATTTCTGTGCTTCCATAAGGTCTTCAGGAAACACCATCTCCAGGTCCTCAAGGCTCAGGAAGAGAATAAGTCTGTCAGTTTTTACTATGATGGATCATCACACCATGTGCTGAAGAAAATTGAGGATGCCTAGTGGTTTTGGTGCACTAGAACCAGCACCTGCTAGACCACCAACCTGTCTTTTGGGGCAAGAGAAAGCTCAACAGAAGCCTATTGCCTTGTAAGAGGTATTTTGAAGGCAATTAAAGACATTATGGCCTATTATTAATAATCCTGATTCCCAAATATGTTGTTTGGAGTCCCAGACATGCATTGGCATGAATCTGGTCTGTCTGGAATTTGTCTTGTTTTCTGCCTTGGCATTTTGCATATGTGTATAGAGCTGGTGAGAGGGAGTTTGATGCATCCCTGTTTGTATCTTCAAACTGGGCAGGATTGGTTCCACCTTTTCTTTCCAAGAAAGCACCATTTTAGCATTCCATTCGGGTGACTAGAAGATAAGCATCTTATTTAATCAGGTCATATAACGTGGGATTAATGGTTTACCTTGGAAATAGCTGTTTTGTAGTCTTTGTAAATTGGTGCCTGGTACTTCAGAATGGCTTTACAGTTGCAACTCTTTTTCTGATCTGAGAGGTTTAGTTACAGCTAGTGGTCACACTTCTGGATTTCCTCTTTGTCTAATCTTATAGTAACCTTCTGTTTAGAAGTGATGCCTGTAGTTTTGACCTGAAACTAATTCTGCAAGACCAACATAGAGTATAATTTTGCTATAAATGGCTGTGTGAACCAGGAGCACCATTAGCCTTTTAGTGACCTAATTACACAGGCAGGTAGTGTTTTGAGATCAGAACTCTCATCTTGCTACAGCTCTTCAGCTAACAGTGCATGAGAGAAGAACGGCATGTTTCTTGCAGGTGATGATTTCTCTTTCACTGGCTTTGATATCCTCATTTTGTGTTTGAAGATAATGTGCAGATTGCTGGGTGGCGTCACTCAAAGTGACTGACTGAGCTGCTGTAGCATGTGAAGATGTCTCCAAGACAACTGATTTCCTGGTCAAACAGCACACTGGCTTCTGCCACAAGACATTTTAAGGGAGCTGGTGAGCTGAAGGAGCAAAATATTTTAACAGTTAATTATTAGCACTGTAGCTGCCAAATGCAGCTCAGAGTCTAAGGCTGAAAATGTACCTATTAAACACTGTAAATTAATAACTTTAAATAAAAAGGATTCTATTATTTGATTAGCAAACAGATTTATCAGAAAAAATCTACCAAATAATAGGAATTAATTCCCTCCCTTCACAGTTCTTTTCTTCCAGCTGCTATGTGTGGAATTTAGGACCTTGTTTTACTCTCACATTCCGTTGTTTATGTCCCTGCTACCTCTCAGCTTTTCTTTTTAAGTATTAGTGTGCCATATTTTTTCTAAAATATACAAAAAAAAAATCAAGTGTTTGTTTCCATTTTCCTTATGCTCTAAAATTCAGAAAGGTTTAGTGACTCCATTCTGTTCTAAAGTTAGGATAATAAAAGCTTGAACCATTGGATTTTTCCCCCTGTGTTATCCCCTCCTCCCAGTCCCCTTTGTCTCTAGAGGAGCAGTGTTACTGAACTGGTGTAGAGCATTTTGAATTTTTATTTCTGCTTTTTAAATTTTAAACTTGTCTTCTGAAAATATTCCTCTGTCCATCCTTTTTCAAGGCACTTGGTCCAAACCAAAATCAAAAATACCCACATTTTTTCCTGCCCTCCTTGCAAGGCTTGGCTGTTTTGCTCAGCTGAACAAACCCCACCTTTGTCTTCTCTTCAGAATAAGAAACAAGCAGGCTTGTTGATTTCTGCTGCATTAATACTCTCATTCCCCACAGAGATGTGGTGGTTATCAGGGGTAGGGTGGGAGCTGCTGGCTGCTGTTTCCATGAGATTTCCAGGAGGCTGCTGCCATGTGCATCTCCAGCCCCAGAGACAGCACAGACTGAAGGAACACCAGCAAAATACACTTTGTGCAATGGTGGGTAGTGAGAGCACAGGGAGTGCTGAGAATGCTTGAAGATTTTCAAATAATGTGCAGGAGAGACAGGGGGTTGTATCCCTGCACTGACCTCTGTCCCATGGCACATCTGAACCTGAATTCTCAGCTAATAACCCCTAAGCTGCCTTCTCTGAGCTGCCTGCATTTGCTGGGGAATTTTAGGAATGTGCATTTCAGCACAGTGTTACTGCTGCTCACCCTCTGTTCAACTAAGAACTTTAGAAGCTGGTATGGGGTTGGGATTGCCAGGATAAAACCCCATTGTGGTTTGCAGTATTCTTTAGTTAAAGATTTATTTTCCTGGGTAAGGTTCCATTTAGAACAGCAGGAGTCAACATCAAAGAGCTGGAGAAAGGCCTCTTCCCTTTCCCTGACACAGCACAGCTTCAGCCCTTTCCCTTCACCATCCCATTTCTCAATTCCTTTGTTTTTAAGGCATTACAACCTCGGTGACTGGAATATTGAAGAGACTGTAGTTAGTGTTGTATTGCTCATAATTACAAGGGCAATTGATCTAAAGAGGAGAAGTGGGAGGGCTGAGCTGGTATCACTGATGCAAACCTCTCTCTTTAGATGTCCCCTCCATGCTGATGCAACTCCATCTTTAGCCTCCAGCCACTTGAGTAATTCGTGTTGGAGGATGTGGGAGGTCTGCTCTTGACCCATATGGGAGGAAGTTAGGAAACTGCTCATAGAGGCCCCACCACCTGCTTGGTTTGTGCACAAACAGGTGAACTGTGTGCCTTTGAATTGTGTTTCTTTGCTGCATGTGTGCCTCACACAGCAAGGCAGCAGGAGTCTGTGGGTTTGTTTTGTAGCAGATAGGGTAACCTGGACACTCAGTCCATCCCTGTCTCTGTTTCTGGTGGGTAGTTGAAGATCCTTCTATTTGCTTTGAAAAGCAGCTGACAAAGGAAGGCAAAGCAATTTGTGTCCTCAGCAGGGCAGAATAATCATGTGACCAGCATCTGTGAAAGACCTCAACAGTGCATTTGGAGTCTTATCTAAACTGTGTTAATGCAGAATTCCTACACATGCAGGCATTCAGTGCCACACTTGATAACTAGGTAGTGATTCAAGCTGTTTGAGATCCTACATGCAGTATGAGAAGCAACCCGGACCAAAATGAAAACCCAGGGTGATTCTGGAGGAAAATGTAAGCTTATATTAAGGATTGTTGCTATTCTGTTGTGCACCAAGGAAGATAATGCTCTGCTTTGCACTACGGGTCAGCACTGTTCTGCCTTATTCCTCATTTCTTGGCTCCATATATTTTAACTGGCAAATATTGGTTGCTTGAGCACCTTCTTTTCTGATCCTGCATCTTCTCATCTAGGTGCTGGACAAAGCAAGGGTTTGAAGCAATCCAATCGTGTTCTGTATAAAATACACTTAAATTTGTTCCTGGTCATCTTGCAGCAAAGCTATTTGTGCCCTGCCTGTGGCCTGGCTTGCGAGCTGCAAATGTCTGGAGAGAATTTATTATCTCTGACCATAAAATTTTAAACTGCTTTTAATGGTAGATGTTAAATCACTGCTGCCCCAATTCCAATCTCTCTGCAGAGTTTCTGAGTTCCTAGGAAGGCATTTTCTCTGCCAGTAACCTTTGGTTTCTGAGAGCGGAGGCAAGTTACAGGGCTGTTCACAGGATGATGAAGCATTAGTTTGGTGAGGGACCTGTGTGCTGGCCAGTGTCCAGGCATCTGTCTGGCTCCAGAGAGCAGAGCCAGGCAGACCTGGTACGGCTGTGATGTGACTGAGGGATGTTTGTGTTGGTGTCTGGGTGCAGACACTCTGCTGGGACACAGGGACTGAGTGTCTCTGCTCTTGGCTTTGTTACTCCCTGATTGCAGTATCTTTGACTGGAAAAGAAAACTGGAAATTCAGTGCTTCAGCACTGAGCTGCTTACAACAAGCTATTTTATTTTTGTACATGTCTAATAAATAGTGAACTGTTCAGTGTTGTCACTCAATGTGGCTTTGTCCCTTGCTGCTGGGAGTCTCTGCATAGATTTCTCTTGAGCCTGGCAAAATGCTTCCTCTAGGATGGCATGAGATGCACACTGTTCTAGCTGAGGCTGTTACTTGTTAGCATTGCCTAGAGAGCTTTGGCAGCACTAAAATGGAATCTAATGTTTCTTAAATCAATTAATAGCCTTAAAGCCTTTTTCATGAATGTGCACAGACAGCTGCGGCAGGTGGGCAGGAGATGTCTTCCTTGCCAAGGAAGGGGAGATGCCACCCTCTGTGCTGCATTTGCAGGGGAGGCAGAGAGCCACCCAGGGCTTCCCACTCTCAGCCCTATGCATTTTACACTACTCCATCTTCCTCATGACAACCTAGCTTTCCATTTCATCAGCAGGAGTACCATTTAGTGTGTTCTGCTTTAACCCAAAGCGGGACATCATAGAAAATAGTCATCCAATACTAGGCTGATAGGAATTGGTTAACATCAGCATATGAGAAAGGCTTGCAAAAATTTACAGTGTGGTAATTTGTGGTGTGGCAGTTCCCAGAGTTTGTGCTTGACTGAAGCAGGGTAACTCCTGTCGCTAATGTGGTGTTTAAAACCACTGTTCATAGCAGTGCCTGCAGTGATGGCAGTTGGAAGCAATCTTTTGGTCCAGAGTAGCCAAAATCTTAAAAACATCTAATATTTAATAATGTTCATCTTCTGGGAGATCTGTGCTGTCTAACTCAGGGGTTGTTTCACTTCCCTTATGATGGGAAAGGCAAGCTGTCATCAGTAGAGACTGGTAATCCTGGACCAGGGTTTAAGCAAAACCACTTTCAGCAAGAATACTTTCCACAAGTGGTTCTGCCTGTCTGAAGTTAAAAGGAGACGCTGACTTTTCCTCTGCTCATTCTCACACCTCTAAAGGTTGAGCAGTCCATTTTCCCAGTGCTGCCGTATGGCTTCTTCCCATATTAGAAAGGAAGCTGCTGAATGTGGGCATCCCAGGGTGCATGCGTCTGTCTGTCTGGACCTGTCCCATCAATTAAACAGGAGCTGACGTCATATTTGAAGGTCAGCTGTTTTATAACCTAATATTATCTTTTTTTTTTCCCTCTGGGTTTATTATCTCTCTCCAACCTGCAGCTCAGCACCATCTGGTGCAGGCACACAAGGGAGAAAGATTAGAGAAAGTAAAGCAGCTTTGTTCGCTTCCCCCATTGCTTCCGATGTACAGAGGAGTCGGCAGTCTCTTGCAATATTGAATTTTAAGTGGTGGGAGGTGCTGGATCCTGTTTGCTATTTGAGAGAGGGAAAAATAGTCCATGCTTACCACCAACCTGTCAGGAAGTGTCTCAGGATTCCTAAAGGTCTTACTGTGGCCACAAAATGTACTTTGCTGGCATTTTATTTTATATTTAAACAGTCTTGGGTTTTTTTTATGACCTGTTTTTCTCAGCACACATATTTTCCTTACCTGTAAATTGCCAGAAGCACTCTTAAATGATGTACATGTGCAGTGCTGACCCCAACTAGAGTCTGCTTTGGAGGTGAAGATCTCTGAGCACCTGAAGTGCATTTACACCTGACAGAGCCAAGCTGTCACACCACAAGTATGTTATGCCACACAGAGGTAGCTCCATTTTCCCTGGTGGCATCTGTTTGCACATATCAGGGAGGTGAATATTTGCTTAGCAGCCTCAGCCTACAGGGAAGACACACGAGTTGTTTCCATTTCATAGGCAGGGTTGGGTTGCACACAATCTTCACCCTCTCTCCCATCCTCCCTCCTTCTTTTTCTCTGTCCATCTAGAGGTGTGATTGCTTTCTGTCCAAACTGCATGGTGCTTATTTTCTGTAAAGGCAAAGCTCTTTTCTTTCCAGTAATAAAATGATAATAATTCTAGAATGCTGATCTCCTCACCCAGCCAGTGTACTTGCAAACTACTATCTTGTTGCTTTTCTTCAATGTTTCAAATTTTGCATTTGGCTATTTTGAAACAAAATTACTTTAGGCATAAATAACTATTTTTGCCTATTGGGAAAGGATATATAATTGTTGGACACAAATAAAAAGGTTTAATTATGAAAACATCTGGCTGACTGTGATGCATGGCTTGTACGTGGCACTGTATCATAAGACAGAAAGACTCTTTTTTGTCCAACTTCCCTTTGGTGCTGTGTAGCCTTCTCCTAAACTGTGATTTTGTCAGGTCAAGGACACTTCATACAGATTCCTAATTTCTGGAGAATAGATCAGTTTGTGGGGGTTTTGTGGATGTTTAGTTTCAGTTTACTCTTCTAAGAAAAAAAGGCATTAATTTCTAACTTCTCCCAATATATAAAGAATCTTAAACAAACAAAAGTAGAATTTCAGAAGAGGAAAACGTATTTGGAAACAAGGAGGAAGTTCTGGTTTTTCCAGTGCTTTAGGATTAGCTCCAATTTGTAACAGAAAGGGGTCTCCTTTCACATGTTTCAATGTGATCCTTTCCACTGAGATGTATTTAAGGTTGGGATTGAATTTTCTTCACTCCTAAATCAGTATAATGTATGGTCTTCAGTATTTGATTCAGCTTTTCCTGTCCCCAGCATCTTGATTTATACAGGGTTCTCCCTGTGGAAGATGCATAGAAAATGGAGCAATTGTTCCTGCATTTCTTGGCAGGTATTTAGGTTTGTGAAGGGTACTTTTCCAAGTAGTGAGACAAACTGAAGTCTTCACACATGACATGAAGAGTTGAGAAGGCAGATGCACACAGTGGAGGACCTGACCATGTCACCAAGTCTTCCTAATGTGAATCCTCCTCACCTTGAAGGGAGCTCCAAAATGGTGCTATGGATTCTCATTTGCTGCTTAACTTTGAAACCAGTTGTTGTATATCCTGTTTATATTTTTTAAGACTGTTCTTGAAGTAATTTTAATCACTCACAGCAGTTTACAACACATTTTGTTTCCAGTCCAGACTGACTCAGTTTTCTCTATATTTAAGCACTACGTAAGTAAAAAACAAACCCTTCTTTGTGCTGTCTTGCCATGAGGGAAGGATAGAACTAGGAGATGCTGAAATGGGGTTTGAGGAGAGAGAAGGAAAGTGCATGAAAGGTTTGACTCTTTCTTGCAAGTTTGCCTAGTTGTTTTTAGTGCTCAAGAGAAGAGAGATGACTTTTTTTTTTTTTTTTAATTTCAGGTCCTAATGTGGCCTTTGCAACCTAAAGGGATCCTAGACATATTGATTTTGTACTTCTCATGCTCTCTAGAAAAAGATGTCTCACTTCTTTTCAAGGACGGTACAAGACAGCAGTGCTTGGCTTGGATCATTGTGAAATCCCCTTATCTGCCTGTTCTCTCTTTATTTTTCTTTCAACTCTTACAGTGTCTTCATTGGCACTGAAAACATTCAGCCAAGGTTGATGAGGGCAAAACTTAAGCTTTACCTTAACTTCTACTTAACTCTTTGCAGCATTTTTTCAAGGATTGTGAGTGAGCAGAGCCATGAAACACTTTCTATTTTTTTTCCTGTCCCAATGGAGCAAATAGTTTTAATCTGCCTTTTAAAGAGCTGGGAGTTCAATCACTGATCTAGAATGGTGTATTGTGCCTGGTGGTGCTGTGCACTCTGCAAGGAGCTTGGGTCCCTCCATCCCTTTTGTTTTTTCTTCTGGACACCAGAGGATGCATACACATTATGATTACTGCAGACAAGGTTGTACTTGCCAGATTGGCAAATGTCAGGCTTCAGAAAAGAGGCAGCATAATAGCTGGCTTTGCTACTCAAGGTTTCTGTCCCAGAAGAGGAACCTGCTGACAGACACCTTCATGTGGCTCCTGGTGCTGTGGCCAGCATGGCACCCACACTGTCTGGTGATGTCTTGGCGGGGAGTGAACCAGCAGGACTGTTTCACCTGATACACATCCAGCAGAGCCATCCTGCAGTGCTCAGGTTAATGGTAGGCAGTAATACTTAAACCAGGTTTTCCTGCTGAAATAGAGATTTTTGGTTGATATTGCCAGTACCTCTAAGACTTCTTGGCTGGAGACAGAGCCCCTTTGTACTCCAGTCTGTGTAAAATCAGTTGAAAATTGCAACCTTTGCTTTGATCTATTTTCAGGATATAAGTAGCAGAAGCATTTTAAGTACTCTTGTGCCTTTTGCTGCTTTGTTAACTTTCATTAGCATTGGGTTGTATTAACCATTGACTGCACTGTTTGCAGTTGCTTGGTGTTTTGTTCTTTTCTCTTTGCATCTCAACAAAAATCCCTGCTGACAGTCTGTCAGGGTTTGTCTTACTTGTTTCCAGAGGTTCCTCTTTTGAGGGGTTTGGCAGGGGTTTGCTCACTGTCTCTAGTAATAATTGAGGTGGTTGAGTGAGTTATGAAGAATGAGCTGGATTGGTTTCCCTTTTGCAATTGGGACTAGAAAAGCTGATTGCTTTAGTGTGCATCATGTTCAAGGCCATGAGCCAAGCTGCTATCAATTTTACCTTCTCCTCCTGTGAAATTACTAAAGAAAAGATGTTTTCCAGATCATGCATGTGGAACAGATGTGGCTTATATTGCTAGATGATTCAGCTAAGACTGGTGCCAAAACATTTTCCAGAAGTCTCAGCTGGTAGTTGGGTTGAGAGAAGGAATAAGTTGACAGAAGTGTTGGGCTGGCTCTGCCCTCCATGTCTGCAACTGCAGCCACGTCAGGTACAGACAGTTCTCTTTGATGTAGCAAAGGTGTAACAGGGTGATGGGATGAGGGGTGCACACAGAGGTCTTGTGCCATGGGGCCCAGAAGGCATGGGAGATGTGTGTCCAGAACTGGGTGCAGCCAGCCTGGGAGCCTGAAAGAGATGCAGAAATGCATTTGTGATAGGCTTGGTTAATGTGTAGAAGTGTGGAGGTGCTTACACACATCCCATGTGTGCTTCTCCCACTACAAGTGTTCCTTTTTAGTCAAATATCCTCAGCATAGAGATCACTGGGGTCCTCTTGGCCAAATGTATTTCCTTCCACCTTCTGCTGAGATGGAGAAAATTCTGTTTTCATGAATAGGAATGTGATTAGCTCACCTATTTTTCCCTTTGCAGTCACACTTGGCAGTCTCCCAGAAAGTCACTGGAATGAGCTTTTCTAAGGCTGTATGTATACATAGAATCATGCCAGAGATGGGACTGGGCATTTGCCTGAAAGTCTGGCACAGTAAACACACATTTGTTCGTTTAAAACTTGCTTATATGTAGACTAAGGAGTGCAGAGAATGAGCAGAAGTGCTTAATCAAATTCAGTCTGCGTCTTACCATCACGGCTCTTTGGACTTTCCTGCTAAGGTTGTAAATTGGAGCACTTTAACCTAATCCTGGTTAAACGTTTATGCATGGCTGAAGTCCAAGTGAGGAATCCTGGTGGTGGTGCCTGGGGAGTAGGGCCCAAGGAGGAGAAACTGGTTATTTTGTAACCCATGATAGGGAAGTGTTAATCACAAGCGCTGAAAAAGGTGTGGTTTTTATTGCACTCAGGGCATTTATGGGAATACAAGGTTGCACTGGGCAACTTGGCACTGGGGAATGTGGAGTCTATGGTCTTTTGTCTATGACTATCAGAGAAGACAGTTTTCCAAAATGTTTGTAGAATACCAGCAGCCTCCACCAGCCAGAACATGGGGTACTAGTGGCCTCACTCATGGATGCATCGAAGGAAGGAAATGTCTAGAGGGGATAGTGGGAATTGTCTTCTCTTCATGTTCCAAGAAAAAAACTTCTGCTCTGTCAGTCTTCTGAAATATATACTACATTCTGCCTTAATAAAGAGAACTATAGGAAGAACTGCTGAGTCAGGAGGGGGTGGAGATGAGAAATTCAGGGTTGTCATTCTGGTCCCATGGGAAAGCAGTTCACAGCTTGGCACAGTAGTTTCTCTCAGTATTTGTCCTCTGGGAGCTCACTGTATGGTTTAGTAACCTTATCTACCTTCCATGAGAAATTAGGATACCTCTTACTGCTGTTTGGTTATTGACTGTGGTCTATAAACCAGATCTCCTGTGGCAGTGAGCAGAGCAGCCAAAAAAGCAGTCTCTACTCAATGCCACTGCTACAGCTCCTGGTAGCTTGAGAGAGGTCAAGTGTGGCAGGCTCAGGCTAGTGCACACTGTTGTGGGTACCCTGGTGTTCTGTGGGAGATGGTGATCCCTTGAGCAGTGTGGGGAGCTCTGTGACTGCCTGGGGAGGGGACAGTGTCTGCACACTCTGCCGTGCCTCTTTCTATGTAATTATTAAATAAGACAGTTGGGGTCCCAGCTATTCTCTGGCTTCTTTTATGCTTAAAATGTCTGTTCTCTATCCAGCCACAGGAGATTTTCCTGCAGCTCAAAGTGCAGGGGCTGGTGCTTTCAAAGCAGGAGGCTTGATGTCCTTTCAGGTTAGTAAGGGCAGGCCCTGTCAGCAAAATCTTGCCAAGGTTCTTTCACTTTTTTTTTTTCCAGGAAGGCTCTTTCCTACCTTTGCCTATGTCTGAGCAAAAGGTGGCACCAAGTGGCAAAGAAACTAGGCTCATGCTGCAGGGCTTTAATGGTGATTCAATTGCATCTCTTGCATTTTTTGGTGATGCTGATGGAAGAGCTTGCAGTAGAGGCTGGGTTAATAGTGCTTTTGTGTTGTTGCCAAGTTCTATTTAAGGATAGAGTACTTTGCAGCCCCTAGAATTTCACGCAGAAGTGCATGCATGCTTTGGTCCTAAGCAGTAAAATGCTGCATATTGCAGACTGATGTGCATTGTTTCATGTTCATTGTTTCATGGTTACTGGGTGAAAAACCACCCAGTAACCCTGAACCCCATTCCAGCTGGATACAAAGATGAAGTAAAATGTAGTCACCAAGTTTTTATTACTTTTACGACAAAGATTTGGAATTAAAGCATGGATGCTGTTTGGATAAAGACACTATTTCATGTATTCCAAGTGTGAAAGTTTTTAGTCACACTCTGAATAAGTTGCTTAAATATCAGAAGTTTGCAGTTTCTTCCATAGCTCTGTAACCATTGAATAGTGGAGAGGATAGAGTAAGCAAAAAATATTATTTGGAGGAAACTAATTTCTCTCTGCTCCACCTCTTCCTGTGAGCAAAAGGAGGGGGAAGGCACAATGAAGACATCTGTTCCTTTGAACCCACTCACAGACTTGCTTGGTAGTAAAACTAGTGGAGAGGAGGAGAAGGTGTTGGCGCTGTTCAAGTGCTTGCTAATCGCTTTGAGTACTGAGGGGGTGAGCTTTTATCATGTTGACCTTCTTAGGAGATATTGAAAAGAAGCTGGCACTGACCTCTGCCAGGGTTTAAATCCAGGAGACTCAGAATCCCTTTATGCCCCTTTCAAAGAGGAGACAAATCTCTGTGGTAGCCACGCTGTCCCTTTGCCTCAGGCTAGGCACCTCAGCTGTACTGACCCAGATACTGTGCTCTGGTCTCCTGGATGAGCCCTTCACTGCCTGTGTATCACCATGATCAGGGCTGCAGCAAACTAAACAGGAATCCTGCAGATAAAAAAATCATCCTGTGCCCTGCCTCCCATCCACACTTTGCTCTTGTTATGTGTAATGCTTAAAATCTTGTGTCTGTAACACAGAGCTGCAGGGTCCTCCCCATCCCCCCACTCCTGCTGCCTAATCTCATTGTGCTGCTTAGTCACAGCAAAGACCCCTCTAATGGGTTTAAGTGGCCATGCTCTGGCTGGCTGTGCTGTGCTTTCTGTCCAGCCTGGGACAGTGTGTGTAAGGAAAAGATGAGGCTGCACACATCTACTGCCTCTGAGTCCTCCTGAGTGTCAGCAGGTGCCTGCATGAAGATTAGGTTTCCCTCTAAGTGTCATATCTGGAAACAAAAGCCTGTTAAAAAATGCCAAGGGGGTGATATATTATTCTCAAACTAATAAAATTTGGCTGAAAACACTTCTATGAACTCAGCCACAGATGGTTCCTTATGAGCCTTTCCAGGCCCTTAAAAGTGTCTCAAGGCATAAACCAGTGGTTGTGGCACACACTAGCACTGGTAAGGTGGATGAGGGACATTCTTCAGCTGTGGATTTCGAGTCTTATCTGTAATCTTCCATGACATTCTCCCAGAGCCTGCAAGGAGCTCTCAGAGAAGGGCTATCTGGGAGCTGGTATAAGGTGTATAAGCCTGGAATGTTTGTTCAGAGTGGGAATGGTTCTGCCTTAACCAAAGATAACAAGCAAGCAGCTGTTAAAGAGAAGAAAGATGGCTCTGTGTGGTGATGCAAGGAGCAAGTTTGCCAAACCAACCCAGCAGAGGAGAAATAGGGACTTTGTTACTGTAAGCGGCACTGGAGCATGATGATATGATTTAAAGTTATGGGGTTCTCTAATTTGTGGCTATAAACCATAGGAACATATGTAATGGAGGTGAGGAAGGGCTACAGGAGGCCCCCAAATACCTCCCTAAACTATAATTTGTGACATAGCATTGAGGTGAGAGAGAGCACCACATCACAACAGTGCATAGTGTGAAGCTGAGCAAGGTAGCAGGGCTTGAAAAAGAACGAGCCAAGCATTGACAGAAGAGAGGCAAGTGAGGCTGGTAAAGCAATTGGCAAGAGCAGAGGCTGGCACTAAATTAATCTTGTGAGCTAAATAGGAGTTTGTTTCAGAATTACCACTTAAAATATGAAGCAATGGAGACTAAGATGTTAAATGCAGTATTCTAATAGGCACAATTGTCCCACACCCCAGGGACCCTCTGACTGCAGGACTAAAAGAAATAACTACCAGAAAGAACCCCGTGTTTCTCCATACAGCGTTTTGATCCACCTTCTCTCACTTACAGCATGGAGCATCTTGGGGTGATGCAAAGAGCCTTTGGAGACAGATTCACCCTTAGCAAGAAGATTAGGTGGGAAAACTCAGCAGTCCTGCCTCACTAAGCTCCAAAGGAGGAGGCAAGGGCCTCTAAACAACAGAAGACTGCTTGATGCCTGCAAAAAAGTGTGTAATGCATGCAAGAGGATGCAAGAGCTTCTCAGGGGAGAAGGACATAAAGAGAAGGAGGTAATTGATGGGAGACAGCCCTCAAAAACATCATGTGTGTACTTGTGTGTAGCTGAAGTGAGCAGCAGAGTGGGAGAACGTTGCTTCAAGGAAACCTCTTGAGGCTGGGGATGGAGCTGCTGTCATTAAATACCTGGCAGCACCACAAGCTGGTGTGATTGTGCAGATGGCCACTGTAGCACTATGTTTGCTTAGCTTGAAAAGCAAAGCTATAAGCAGAGACAAGCAGGACAGAAGGAAGGAAATTAAGGTCAAAGTAAGTTCCTTTATAATAAATGCATTAAGGTGGTTAAAAGGGAGTGGCAGATCTGTCAGTAATAAGTTGCAGTACATTCCCTAGGCTGGGATGGTTTTGGTTTCAGCAGAGATAAAAAGCAGAGCAGAGTAAACAATAGGTTAGATCAAAAGGTATACACTGTCTACCCAGTGAGTAGGAATTCAGGCTGATAGGCTTTACTGGGATGTCTGGGAAAAGTTAGATCATATGTGCTAACTTCAGGACCTCTCCTCATCCTTGAAGCACATTGCTTATCTGGAATAAGTGTGAACACAAAAAATGCAAAGCTTAGCCAATTTTATTCATCTCTCTCAGCGCTACATGGGATCTGACTTCACAACTGTTTTTAGAGGAGGTTACAACACTGCCTGAAAGAGATTACTGCCCAGTCATCTTAATGGGGGCTTTTACACTGCAAGATAGCTTGAATAAATGATTTTCTTCACTAAAGCAGTATTTCTGGCAACACAAACACTGTGCAACATGACTGTACAACATATATCCTATCCTAGAGGCAGAGGAAAAGCCTCTGGATTTGGCTAGCCAATGATGTGAGGATCTTCTAAGCTGACAGTAGTTTGCTTTGGCAGGTGACTCCAGTGCTGGCATGATCTGCAGTGGAACACTCCAGTACAGTGCTCAGAGGGGGTTTTACTGAACAGGGGAAACCTCTGGAAAGCCAAGAGACCCTCCAGCAGCCTGCAGCTTGTGAGCAGCAGCTGATGGGACCTGGGCAGGGCCTGGACCAACAGTGGCCAAGCACCCACCACACACCTACAGAAGAAGCCCCTGGGGAACACCAATGACCAGGAGCACCTCCAACTCCAACACCGACACCTCCAAGGATGGGCAAACTGGCTGTGGTGCAGCAGTTCACACAGAGGGGTGCCAAGCCCTGCAAGTTCAACCAGCAGGAGAGAGATACAGACCAATGGAATTCTATCCTGCCTTCCCTGGGACATACCCAACAGGCTGATAGGGAGCACAATACTGGTGATTCTCTATTCTCTCTCCACTTGGTTGAACACAGTGGCATAAAGCATAGGAGACAACGTGACAAGTTACACTCTGACATGGCTGGTGTGTCCCCTCTGTGACTGCCCCACCTGCCCAGGTGCCCTGGCATAAAATGAGTGAGGCTCAGCAATAACTGGACAATAATGGGTACAATGGTCCATCTAGCATGGAGGTGTCATTGAGATTAAGTCAGGCTATGCCCTGTGTCAAAAATGCTTCCATAAAGGGAAAGAGATGTGCCTCTGCCGTAGGAGACTGCCTTCTGAAGGGAATGGAAAGCCCAATATTGGGACCAGTCCCACTTCTTAGGAAAGTCTGCTGCCTCCCTGGGGCCTGGGTTAAAAATGTGAAGGGAAAGTTTCCTACCCTGGTGCTCTCCAGGGCTCAGTACCAGGTCCAGTCCTGTTTAATATCTTTATCAACCACCTGGTCAAGGAGATGGAGTGCACCCTCTGTCAGTTGTGGGTGACACTGCGTTGGGTGGGAGCACTGATCTGCTGGACAGTAGCAAGGCTCTGTGGAGGCATCTGGACAGGCTGGATGGACCAAGGTTCAACAAAGTCAGGTGCTGGGTCTGCACTTGGGTCATAACAACCCCAGGCAGTGCTACAGAACTGGGGCAGAGTGGCTGGAAAGCTGCCCACAGGAAAAGACCTGGTGTGCTGGTTGACAGCAGCTGAATGTGAACCCAGGTGGCCAAGGAGACCAAGGGCATCCTGGCTTGGGTTAGGAATACTGTGGCCATCAGGACCAGGGCAGTGACCATCGTGGAGTGACTGGGCACTGGTGACACCACACCTCAAATCCTATGTTCAGTTTTGGGACACTTGCCACCAGAAAGACATTGAGGTGCTGGAGCATGTCCAGAGAAGGACAATGGAGCGGGGGACGGGTCTGGAGCTGAAGTCTTATGAGGAGTGGCTGATGGAACTGGGGTTGTTCAACCAGAGAAAGGGAGGCTGAGGGGAGACTTTATTTTTCTCTATCACTGTCTGAAAGGTTGTAGCCAGGTGGAGGTAAGTCTCTTCCCCCTGGTAACAAGCAATAGTCCAAGAGGAAGTGGCCGCAGGTTGCATGAGGGAAGGTTGAGGTTGGATATTAGGGAAAATTTCTTCATAGGAAGGTTTGTCAGGCACTGGAACAGGCTACCCAGGAAAGTGGTTGAGTCACCATACCTGTATTAAAAGATTGTACATGTGGTTCTTAGGAACACAGTTTAGTGACAGACTTGGTAGTGACAGGTTAACAGTTGACTTGATGATCTTAAAGGTCTTTCTAAACATAAATGATTCTGTGATCCTGTGAACACCAGGAATACAGCCTGTACTGAGAGTTTGTCTTGGAATAGGCCAGGCTTATTCTTTCCTCTATCAATCTCCGGACAGTGCCGAGTTAATAGTTAATATTTGTATGCAACATTAGTAAGTCTGGACTCTGCTGTGTGCTGGGACTTAGAGAACTCTTGAAAGAAATGGCTGGAAAACAGAACCTGTGAAGTATTGTTCTTCTTTTTCTTTTTGTGAAGTGCTAGCCTTGGGCCTGAAATGTCCTGGATGGAAAAATTGCTTTGAATAACTCATGATGCTGCTGACTTCATGGAAGTGAAATCTCTATGCAGCACTGCTCTCCTTTCTTATTGCCTTTCAAGACAGAGCTTGGTGCAGATTCACAGGGTGCTTCTAGGAAGAGCAAACAAAGGGTATCAGCAGTGTCCTGGAAGCTGCTGCCTGGCCCACAGACCTCTCTAGTTAGGGATGGAGTCTAGCCCTGGGAGCTTGGCCCCAGATTCCCTGTGAGACCCCTGTCAGGTGGTTCCTCAGGAGTGTGAGTATCTGCTCTCCTCCACAAAGCACAAGGTCCAGGCACCGTGCTGGGAGCCACAGAGCTGGTGGGCACTGCTCTGGGGGACACTGGTGCTCAGTGCTGCTGTCAGGCTGCCTGGGATCCGGGATGGAAGCAGCTTCTGGGGAGTGCCACCCTGCAGGCTCTGAGGAATAATCCTTTTCTGCTGCTTTGTGGTAGCACAGCTAGGAGAAACCTCAGAGTCTTTCATCCTCTCCTGAAACAGCCAGACAGCTGGCTTTACAGGCAGAAGGGTGGGCTCAGTAGGCAGTTGCTTCTTCTCTGAGGTGATTGTCACTCTAGTCTGACAGATACATAGCAGGGTGGGATGGACAGGGAAAGTGGGTTTTGCTATCAAATTTCCATATCTTCCCTTTAGTCCTGACAGCATTCTTCTATTACAGCTCTTACAAGTCTCCCATACATCAACTTTAATTTAGCAATGCACAAGCCAGACATAGTTTGTCAGTTCTTTCATTGAAGCAGGGTTTGTTGGCCAACAGTGCCAGAAGGGATGTGTGTACCCTGGTGCCTTCCTTCCTTTGCCCCAGTCTCTGTTCTGCAGTGGGACTTGTCTGGACTGATAATACTCATACCATTTAGAGAAGCAGTCTGCTCAGACTTGTATTTGCCTGGTAGTGAAGATTTTTTTCTGATTATCAGGCCTGGATCAGAATATGATCTTTCTCTTCCTTCTAAAGCAGCCATAGAACAGCCCAAACTGTTAGGAAAGAAACAGCTTAGAATAATAAACTGACTCATGGCATTTGTGACTGCAGACCAGAAGGAGTCTCCCCTATGTGCTTTACTCCTTTTTCCTCTGAAAGGAATGACAGCGAATGGAGTGGAAAGGGTGGTATGATATGAATTTTGATTGTCTTCCATGCTGCCAAAGAATTACAGGCACCAATAAACTTAGCAGGTGGCCACTGAAATGCAAGTATTTCTCATGACCCATTGTTGCAGCATGGACCTTGTTGCCCCATGACACATGAAGTTTAAAATAGAAATGGGTTTAAAAGGAGTTGTGCAAATTCATAGACAATTTGCCTGTCAAAGTGACTGTTGAGCATTTACAAGGCTGCATGCAGAAACCTCTAAGCCATGCACTGCTGAAAGCTGGGGAAGGTGTTCAGAGGAGGTATTGCTGTAGGCAATTGCCTTTTCACACTTGCCCTGAAGTTTCTACTCCTTGTCACTGTCAGACAGCACATGGTGGATGAAATGACCCAGGATTGTTATTCTAGTGTGGTTGAACAGTTACTCTTTGCCACAATGTCTCTCCCACCTTGTCATTTTTGCCTTTCGCACAGAATTGTCGCACTGGCATCCCAGTCAGAGCCTGCTTGTGTGAGGCATCACCCTAATGAGTGCTGGAGCTCACAAGTTCCTTTTTCACACAAGCAGGGCAGCTGCTCCAGTGTGGGTGAGAGAGGAAAAGTAGATGCAAGTATCATGAGCAATAGCAGTGTTTAAAAATAAAAGGCACAGCCGTTCAGTTGTGCAGGCAGATCAGCTGCTTGGCTTTTTTCACATGTGAGCTTCTTTGATGTGGCTGCCATTGTATTTTGGAGCTCAATACCTTCTCATTCCTTCTTAATTTGCTGAGCCCTTGTCTCCAGCACTTTGACTAAAAGAATCTCCAAGTATGTTAAAGAGATAAATGCATGTTTTCTGGCTTCTTAAACAACTCTTACTCATAGCAGTGGAATTTAAAGTATATTATCCACCCCCTTTTCAGACCCTCTTTTTAAGGAGTTTGGATATGGAACTCAAGAGTTCTGCTAACAGGGAGGTAATACTGCTGTTTGACCAGTGTCTGAATGGGTGGTTCATACAACACAGATCCCCCTCTCTGAGACCAGACAGGGATGTGCTCTGTAACAGACTGTGGGACACAGCCTTTCTTCAGGATTTTGATCCAAAACATGTAATTGACAAAGCTTGTTTTGCTGGAATGACCATTATGACCAAACATAAACAGCTCTTAGTTTGTGGCCTGATTGCCTATGTGTTTCTCTACCTTCCTCTCCTCCACCCACTATCCTCTCTGCTAATTGCTTTTCATCAGTTTTATCTAATACTTATTAGTAGATGGTAATATTGTCAGCCATTCATTAGCTTTCTGTTGAAATGGCTTTTTCCATGGCAGGAGGTCCGGATTCTGGTGTCCATTCTGTAAGACCTCGGGATGGAAATAGGCTTCCCACATGGAAATCTGCTGCACTTGGATATCTTTTGGCCAGGATTGTTAGGTGGAGGCCTCCTGGCAATGTTCAGTGTTGGCTTTCTTCCTCGCACCCAACTCTTCACACACACACACACACACACAGAATGTTGCTGGGTTCCTGTTCCAGTTCTATTTCTGCTGCCCCAGCCCTCGCTCTGCCCCTGTCGCCTTAGCACACACCACGGGGCTTTGAGTGAGACTTCCAAACACACGCTGGGTCAGCTTCTTCACCTCCAACAGCAGGTGACACAGATGGATGGGCTGATTTTTAAGGCCATACATATGTGTCAGGCTGCCTTAGCATTTTTAGGTGACTTTAGAAGCCTATGTGCTCACACACAGTCTGTATGCTACAAAAACTTTCCACTCAAAGCTCTTTAAGAGCTGTTGAATTCTGCTAGGACTGCTTATATATATCATCTAAACTCTCTTCTCAAAACATCACATTAGCATGTGACTGTCCTCAGATGCTGCATGCTTGACCTTCCTGGCATATGCAAAACTGGTGCTATTGATTTTACCTTAGCTTTATTCCTTAAAAGCTTATGAATCAATGCATTTATTCCTGTTTATTTATTATTTGCAACATCCAGCTATGTTACCTCATTACCTCCCCCATTCTGTGATCAGCTTTTCCCTTCTAGGAGGAAAGAAAATAAGCACCTGCAGTGTGCATTACAAATCACTGTATGCTGGTGTATCTTAGTATTGACAGTGGAGCTGTTCTGCACTTCTGTGTCTTGTGAAAGCTCACTGAATAAATGTTTTATCGCATCCAGCCCAGTTCCCACTTAATGGAAAAAAATCTTATTGGTTTCAGTGGTATATGGATCAGTCTTCTAATCCTATGAAGGAATGTAGTTATATTCTTCTGTGGATTTTAGCATGACTGTATGCTGAATGCCATAATGACTGCTGCAATATTAGCCTGCATATTTTCCATTGAGGTGTGAAATCATCTTGATGTTTGGAACTGCTCAGATATTTTTCTAACTCACTGCTTATCTCTGCATGGGAGCAGCGTGCTGTAATAGCCTTAGGACTGACTGAATATTGCATGCGACTGGACTATGAGTTTTCCCTTAATCCAGGGGATTCCTGCAGTCTTTTTGAAAACAAGAATAGGGGAAGGGGAGAAGGATGTGAGAAAGATTTTTAAAGGAATTTGTAATGAACCTTTGCAGACTAGCAGTTAGGTATTACAGGTCTGTTACTGTGGTTTTCTGTATAAACTGACTGATGTCTTACTTTGAAGTCATGCTGTAGATTTCCATCATATTTTTAATCCTTGAAGCATTATTGAAGCATAGCTAAATGCTACCAAGACATTTTCACTAACATATAATACGTATCATCTCTGACAATATTTCGATAAACATTTTTGGCAGGAGTGCTTCATTTACACAGCGATTTAGAAAAGCATCTAAAAATACTTTTTGTGTGTTATTAACACCTCCTGTATCAAGACTCAAAGTAGAATTCTGTGTGGTGGGTTTCCTTTCTTTATGCTGTCAGGTTGAACTTGCTGCACTGCGTTCACCCTGAAGAGTTCATCAGAAACTGGCTGCTTTCTCTGCTTCTGCTTCTGGGCCGGTTGCTTTCATGCAATGCCAAAATGGTGACTCCACATCCTAATGTCATGTTTTCTATAAGGAGCAATCTTAATAAAACCAAGGCGATGCAACTTCCCCATCCCTTTCCTCTGGATATAGCTTTTCTTTTTCTGTTTGCGGAATTTTTGACCTTGTTTCGTTTTCCTTGGAACTGACATCTCCCTCTTCCAATATGCTGTTTCACTCAAACTACTTTGGAAATCATTTCATTTTCATGGCAGAGTGGTTGCATGTCCCTTCAGGGTGGTAGAGGGCACAAGCTGCAGTATGCTGGCTGCTAAGTTTCAGTTCCTATTTTAGAGGGACTTTTTGCTGTGTGTTGCATTTTTGCAGACCACTTGTCAATCTCCTGGTATCCTTTTGCATGGCAGTGGGAGAGCTAAATGCCACTGAGTCAGAGGGTTAAACAGATTGTGAGGATCAGCTGCAATGGCTGAATGGGGCAGCTGAAGACCATGGCTGAAAATTTGGTACCCTGACGTTTTAGTGACCTTGTGTAGCTCTACAACAGTTGCTTTTCAGATCTGGACATCCCTTTGACTTTTGCCTATGGTGACACAGAGTTCCTTTCATGGGCTCAGCCCAGAACACTGATGGCATCAGGACAACAAGATGTATCAAGGGTGTCTTCCCAGGTATGGCTGGTAGATGAGAGCCAACCTTCCTTAAGCAGCTCCTGCTTTTTTCTGGGTTTTCTTGCTCTGTGACCCATCTCCCCATCTATGGCAACGAGCTGTAGAGCCCTGCCATCCATCCTCTGTGTGCATGTGGAAATACGAGCTTCCAGGCCACCGATGGCGACAGCCTGGGAGGAATTGTCTTGGCACAAGGAGTGCAGAAGTGCTTCACTTGCATTTGGTGCCAGATGTCTACTTATTTCTGACTGCTGGAGTAATGCCAGCTCTGGGGTGGGTGTGGAAAAAGGGATTTGGGCAGTTAAATGCGGGAAGGGGAAGAGAGGTCAGGGCTGGCAGCTCCTCAATGCCTTACAGGATCTTCTTACAGCAGAAGCTTTAAGGGACTGTCTTGCTGCGAGACCCATGGGCAGCCCTATGATCTGTCCCCAGACTCCTTCCTGACTACTCTCCTTTTTAAATAGCTGTGTAAAATATATGGGAGTGTGGCCTCACATGTGCTTGGCATGAACAGAGCCAAAAACATGCCATGGGAATCACGCTCATCCTGGGAAGTCTGGCCAGCAGCACAATTGAAGCAAGTCAGATATGGATCACAGGGTCAGGATAACGATTAGTCCTACCCTTCCCCTTAGTTGTAATTAGCTGTGGTGATGTCACCCTCTGTTCTGACTTCTCACTGGCATTAATTACAGATCTGCAAATTTCCTGCCTTTCTCTTCTAATTGCTCTCTGAGAAACTCAGAGTTTACACCCCCTGTTCAACGTCTGCCAGCAGCCTTCCACATTACATGCTCCAGGGCCTAACCTCTGGCCTGTAGAACTGCCTGGAAATGGCCTTGTTTGGGATGCTTGCTCAGATGCATTTCTGAATGTGAGCATTTTTTGTTAGGAATAATCCCTCTGCTCCTCTTGAGCTTGGGTCCTTTCATCCCATTTCATTTTGGATTCAGTCCTGAGGAGCAAAAGGTGTTCAAACCCTGCAATGAAGTTAGCCCTTCCTTTAAGAGAATTCTGTCCCTCACTAGAATGCCCTGTTTCTATTGGAGATAATTTCTCTGCTGGTGAGACAGGGTTTGGGAAATCTGAACTGGTGTGGTTCTACATGGCTTGAGTGGCCTGGAATGTCTTCTGGTCCTCTGAGGACCCTACAGCGACCTGCTTGAGGGGCTGTGGCTTGAACCCAGCCAGTAGTGGCTTGTGGTCTGTCACCCATGGACTCTCACGAGCTCTATGCAACCTCTAATCATTAGGGTGAAATGGAAAGAGAAGTGAGTACTGGTAGAGGGATGAAGGAAGATGACAGTGATTGCACTAAGAGTTATCAGGGGAGAGAAGGATGAGCTGTTGAGAGCAAGTGAGATCCTGAGGGACAGGAATGTCTCAGCATGAACTGGCTGGATCCCCACCAGTTCAGACTGGGCAGTCCTAGTTAAGTGCTGACACTCCAGGTGTGCTCTGTCACACCCTGAACCAGGCTGGTGCTGAGAGAAGGAAAACAGCCTGTTTCTGTGGCAGGGTGCTCCTCTGGGTGTGTGGGTGAGCCCTGCTGCCTGTACCCCCAAACAGGTTCCCCAGGCAGCTTCTGTGCTTTATGTAGAAGCTCATGTGCTGTAGAACCAAGGTTCTGCACTAATACTTACCTATTTAGAGCTGATAAAATTCAGTCCAGATCCTGTTCTGAGGAAGCTAAATCCTGAGCACCCATGCCCCTGATCTTCATACTTGTTTTACAGTCATTTATTTTCCTGGATGACTTTTCAGCCTTGTGCATTTTACTCTGTACAGACCTCAGCAAGGTGGCCTCGTGGCTTCTTCAGTCAAGCATCTTCCAGTCAATCCTCCTTTTATTTTGGGTGCTACTCCCCTTTCAAGTGGGGTGTGTTTATGACAATAAACATCATCATTAACACGAGGGGGAACATATCCCATAATCAGGAACCTTCTGTTTAGAGAGAAGTGTTTATTATACACAACTTGTTAGGGAGTGTCAATCAGCCAGGCTCCCTTTGTTACTCCATAATGCATCATTAATGATGGCTGCTGCTGTGCATTTAATTTCATTGCACACAAGGGCCTTGTCTCTGTCTCCTCACTCCCTTCCCCCCCTTTATAATCACCAGCACAGAAGAAATTAATAAATCAATCCAGGATAGGAGAGCTACAGACTTGCCATAGGCTATCTTTGGTGTCCTTTCTCTCACTGTGTTGTATCTTACTCATGGAGAAATCTTTAGTATGTCAGTGGACCTATTTGGGGATTACTATTTGCTCTGCATCTTGAGAAAGGGCAGAGCATGTATATGTCCAAAGATATACATGAGCTTGGGTAACTGGCCCTGGAAGTATCTCATGAAAGTGATCTGTTGAGTCCTGGGGATGGATATGCCACATCCTTTTCAGCTCTTCATTTCTGCCCCACCCCTGTGGATTTTGAGCCCTGAGAACATGCTGATGTTTTGCTGATTGACATCTTGCTCATTCAGTCCAACTCAATTAACTTTAAAAAAGAATATTCAACTGCTCCAGGGCTTGTGAAAGGTGGATGGAAGAAGCAAGCTTGTTGGAGTCTATATATTCACTAAGAAACTCAGTGTCTACCCTGGATTCTTTTTAGGAAACTACGAAGAGTTAAAAAAAACAAACTGGAAAATCCCCACTTAACAGTGATAAGAGAAAATGCTAGTTGTAATGTATTTTGTTTGTTAAATTAATCTGTGTGGTTTGGGATCCGCCTGTTGGAAGCCCTGAAGCTGATTTTCTCCTACTGTCAAAGTTTCCAGCCTTCATCTGCAGCTGAAATTCAGCATGCCAGTAATGGCAAGGATAATTCTGCCTTCTGGCTGGAGTCTGCTAATTGGTTTTGGTTGATCTCCCTGTCTCATTTCTTTTTGTTTGAGTATCTCTAGGGCTTTTTTTGAGCGAAGGGGGCCAAGTCCTAGTGTGAACTGTGGATACCAAAATCTCTGGTTTTGTTGTACTTTCCCAGATTAGATATTACTTGTATTGTCTGGATCCTTTCCCACTCTGTGGAAAATCCAGTCCTGTTTTATGCTCCCAAACCAGCTGCTTGAGGTCCATCTTGGCACCAAATCTTTCCTAAGTCCTTATGTGGTGCTCCTGCTCATATATGTCACTTAGCTGCACAAGACACTGGCATTTTGTTTGTGTGGTCATTTGTCATTAAAGCAAGGAGTGGCTTGTGTTGAGGATGAGAAGCCCTCACAAATACTTCTGTCCATTCTCCTGGGTTTTTCCAAAGGAGCTCCACTCCTTATCCTGACATCTGTTCCACAGAAAGACCCCATCGGTCCTGAAGACGCTGCACAGCAATTGGAGGAGAAAGAAATTCAGTCAACTTTAGATGGACTTCTTTAATTCCCTGTCCTCACATCCTTGGCTCCAGGCCATAGTGTTTTGGGATTGCCCTCTGGCAAACAGCTTTGGCAGAGCGCTCCCGGCTGGGTTCCAGCTTGTTCCCTTTGTCCCGCGCGCGCTGGGGCCGCCAGGCCTGGCCGTGGGGTTCCGCTGCTGTCGGAGGGAATCCACCTCCCGTGTCTGCAGGGCACCACCTCTCCCTTGGGCACAGCACCTCTCCCTTGGGCACAGCACCTCTCCCTTGGGCACACCCCTCTCCCTTGGGCACACCCCTCTCCCTTGGGCACAGCACCTCTCCCTTGGGCACAGCACCTCTCCCTTGGGCACACACTCCCTTGGGCACACCCCTCTCCCTTGGGCACACCCCTCTCCCTTGGGCACACCCCTCTCCCTTGGGCACACCCCTCTCCCTTGGGCACACACTCCCTTGGTGTCCTCTGGGGTCACCAAAAGGAAAAGTTCACCCTGCTGCTCTTGGCCAGCGGTTTGGCCTCTCAGTCCAGAGCATCCTGCTCAGGAAAGCAGAGGGCACGAGTGAAGCTGTTTTAAACACCTGATAAGCAGAGCAGTAGCAAAACCCTTTGATCATTTTCCATCTGAGTGGAGTAACTCACAAGACTGCATTGCCCTGATTTTCCATGCTAAAGGAAAAATAATGAGATTTGATGTTTCTTTTCTGGAACAGAGCACTTGAAGTTTTTGAAATGTTTTGTTTATTTTCTATTTGCTGTTCCTGTACCTAAGTACCTGAAATATTTTTAGATTTTTCCTCTTGTGGATAATTTCAGAGGTTTTATGTCCTTTGTTTCAACTCCAAAAGAAGTCAAATTTCAGAATGTTTCAGTCTTGGCCATAGTGGATTTCTGTCTTCTGTACTGCTCTGTGGATTATTTACTATTTTAAAAACCACAGAATTCAGCATAGAGGATGACAAATTTTACCTTTTTTCCAATTATTTTTTTCTCGAAGCATATTTCTGAAGTTGCTGTTTCCTCTTTAAGGTTACTTTTTCCCTCCACTCAGCATTAATTCTAGGGGCCTCCAGCGGCCCAGTAAGGGACCAAATGATCTTTTGGTGCTGGGTTGTGAGCATGTTTTCCCAGGATAAAAACTTATTACTTAGGTTAAGGGAGTCACCATGCATTCACCATGGTGCTGAGGGCATAGATGGCCTCTCAGTGTGATAATTTTTAGAGTTTATACAAATTGACCGAGATGCTAAATGCACATTACTGAGAAGAAAATGTCAAAATCTAGTGACCAGTCTCCTGGGGAAAAAAAAAAAAAAAAAAGAGAGTGAAAAAAGAAATTTGGCGCTTAAAATTTTATTTTATTCTTTACTTTGACTCTGTAGGGCTGAATTCAGATTTCAATAAATGTATATAGTAAAAAGAATTTACCTGCTATTAGTTTCTGCTCTTTTAGTGAAATATTCTTCAGAGAAGACTTTGCCATGTGATAAATCGGTGCTGAGTTTCATTTCTAGACAAAGTGCATAGGATTCTAAACTCTCCAGATCTTTGTTATGGTAGAAAGCTGAGCAAAAACTTGGTATGGAATCAAACTCTCAACTTCATATTCTGAGTTCTTTGCTAAATTTTGTTCCTTTACATCCAGTGCATTTTCAGGCTTGCTTTATCTTGAAGATAGAACTATAACCCTTGATACCTCCCCCCTCATTCATGTCCGGTGTAGAGCAAAGAATTAATTATGGAGACTTAAATCACTTCTTGAAGCCATAACAGCAGATCATCATTGCCCTTAAATGTCTCTGGCACAAGCTCACTATCTTTGATTTTCATGTCTCACCAGTTGCTATTTTTACATGTTTTGTATGGAAGAGGCTGCACCAAATAAAGCTCTGTGTTATAATGAGTGATTGAAGACCTTAAAATGGCTCCCACTCTGTTATGTGCATTATAACCTGAATTCCCTGCTCAGCTTTTTCCCTGTGCCAGGAAATATCTCCTACCTTTGAAACTCCTCTCCAGAGATGTAAGATTAGCTTCATGCTGTCAGGAGCTGTCATTTCAGGCAATTAGAAATAGATCAGCTGACACCTGGTAGTTTTGCAAATGCCTTCCTTTCCTTCAATTGCTTCATCTCGGGCTGGATTTGAAGATTATGTGCAGGGTAACTCTTCCCTTTTACCCACATGCACTCTTTGTTCCTGGCTGCTGTTTTCTGGCTGCCTTTTCAGTGTTGGTGAAGTTATTGGTAGCTCATAATGCTGCTGTGAGGGAGTTTTATTTGTAGTGTAAGAGGGGTGGAAGTGGCAGATTTCTCCTTCTTAACTAACCCAGTGTCTGAAGAAGGAAACAGAGAAAATAGGTATTGTTATTGCTGAAGGCAGAGGCAAATGAAAAAGGAGCTTTTATTGCTGTAGAGATCTACAGGGACTGGGAGGAAACATGCAGTGGGAGCCAGAACACTGCATCCACAGAGTGAAACTTTTTGCATGCCCTTCGGCTGCATCTTTCATTAGATGCCTGCCAGCCCTCTGCTCAGCACCATCCCAGCCCACCTGTCTGCTCTTGTGCTCTCTGTACAGCTGCTTCTGCTTTCATTTGTTTCTAGGTTAAATATTGCCACCTGAAATATGCAGTTCCCAGAGGAGATACAGTCAGTGTTAGTGAAAGGCTAGGATCTGTTTCTTTGTATTTTGGCTTGAATTTGGATTATTAAATCAGTGTAAGCGAGTGAGGGGGAGGCTGAGCCATGACACTAGGAGGAGCACAGCTCTCTTTGCTGACCTTGCAGTGCCTCCAGGGAATTCTGTATGTATGTGAAATTATGAACTCTGGGACTTGGTTATGCTGCCAACTTCATTTTGATGTTCTCCCTCTCTGTCTGAGGCTGTGTTTTAACTGAGGCAGAGCTAGCAGGCAGTTAACCTCAGTGCTCCACGGTGTAGATATGCTACCCTAGATAATAACATCGTTTCTAGCAAACTCTTGTTTGAAAGTGGTCTCCTAGACAACTAAGTTTTTGGCAGGGATCTGTTATCTCTGGGTAGAAGCTAAGCAGAGAGCCTGAAAGGTAACCAAATGCCCGGCCCTGGCCTGTCTGCTATGTCAGACATCTTCAATAGCAGAGGCAGAGGAGGGTCTGCCCACATCCAGAAATAGCAAGGGAGTGAGGCTCTGGGCTCCCTGTGTGCACACAGATGGGGGAGAAGATAAAATAAGTGGTCTCAAGGAGCATGGTGTTCAAAATTTTGATTTGTCACTATCTGTGAGCCCCTGAGGAGCCCTTTGGGGGATGTCTGATGTGTGGAAGGCTCTGGGGCTGAGCAGCTGTGCCCCTGGAGCATCACAAGGGTGCTGGAAAAGGCCAGGACTTGGACAGATGGAGTAATGGAGATTGGAGGCAGAGGAGCCTGGCCTTGTGCCAGGCTGTGGAATGGGGTGGGCAGATCACAGAGAGGAGCTGGAGCCGGGTCAGAGGAGGATAATCCTCAGGCAGCAATGAAGGCTGCAGCTGTCGGTGTTAGAGCGTGGCATTGCAGAGGTTTGCTGCTGCTGGGCTCGGGGGACCAGCAGAGCTCTGGCACCCAGCAGAGCTGGGTGAAGTGGGGCGCTGACAGGCTTGTCCCCTTCCTTTGGTCAGTGTCCCAGGGGATGTTCTGGGACGTCAGCTGAAGGCAGAGGAGCCTGGAGATGTGCAGAGCCCTGGACAGAGCCTGGCCTGGCCTGGTGTGGGGCTGTGAGAGCTGTGACAGTAGCTGGAAGGGAAGGCAGGAGCCGGCTTTTGGATATGCTGGTGTGTGTTACCTTAGAAGAACTGCTGAACTCAACTTGCTTTTCTGTCCCCCTTTGCACCAAGTCACAGCAATACCCTGTGTGAATGCTTCTTCCAGATGCCCCAGTGGGGCAAGCACTATGCTCCAGTGGGAATAATTATCTCATGCTGAGCAGGGAAGCATGCAAGGAGCCCAGCAGTAAAGCTGGTGAGGAAATCAGGGCTCTCTCAGCTCCTGGAAACCTCTTTCCCTGGCAGAGGTGCCCAGATTGTGCTGCACTGCAGGACCTGGCTGGAAATGATCCCTGGAATAGAGCCTTTCTTCCCTGCTCACTGTGGTGTTTCTAACACCTTCAGTACAAGTGTGCATTGCTGCTGCTTTGCTTTGAGTCTGGAGCGAGTTTGCCTGCGTGGAAGAACTCTGAAGGGATGTTAGAGATCCAGCAGAGTTTGTGATGTGAAAGTGCACACTTAGAAGATCTCAGCAAGACAGGGACCAGTGCTGGGAAAAAGATGCACTGCACTCCAGGGGAGGAAGCTGTGTCCAAGGAAGAATATACCCTGTCCCTGCCATCCCTAGGGCTGCAGGCAGACTCCTTTTTGGAATGTTTCTTCCTGAACATCACTGTCCCAGGGAACAATACATGGGATGCCTCTGTCCCTTTCCTCAGGGCCATCTCTCCATCTCCCTTCCTATATGAGACCCAGTGGGTTTTATTTCAACATTTTCTTACTCAATAAATTTGTAGAGAGAGTTGATGCCAGCCATCCAAAGGAAAGCTTTGAGGGAATAGCAGTGAGCTTATTTGTGAAACTTGAGACGCTGAATTGGACTCTAAAATTAAAAGCTCTTGGTGTATTTTTATTTCTGTTCTGTTTTCTTCTACTTTTAAGTGAGACTCATCTCCTTCAGGGTATTTTTGGTTATTTGCAGCTGTGATGGATAGGAGTTGCTAATTTCTTTTCATAAATTTAAGCTGAGATTTTTGCCCTGCCATAGGACTCCAGAAACTTGTTTTTTCAGAAAAAAAAAGACAAGAATTGGCACTATGGCCAAATAACAAATATTGAGCATTTCTCAAGCACCTCCAGCACATCTTTGCTGAGTACCTGAACTTGAATCCAATATAAATACTTATCTGTGGCTCAGGATTTCGAGACTTAGGGAGGAACAGCTCTGTAGGTATTTGTTATGTTGGTAGATGGAGGTGATGGATGAGAATGGATCTTCTTGTGTGTCCTAGCCAAAAATGGTTTGTAACAAAACATAACAATTATTTCTGCCCAGCTGGCAGGGACTGTTGAGAGCTACTGTCTCAAAAGTGCAGACAGATTTCCATTTTCCTCTCTCTGTTCAGTGGGAAGTTTGAGATGGGGCTCTGGCAGCAATTCTGTGCCAAAGCTGTCGAAGCCCAGCCCCAGCCCTGCTTGTTCTCATGCTGCAGCTTCGGATGTGCTGGAGCAGGCAGATCAAATAGTGACAAAGGGTGTGATTAAGCCCTGGGAAAGAGCAAGCCGGCAGCTTGTTTTATGTTTCCTCCCCTGTGTTTGTATGAGTCACAGAGCTGGCGGCAGTCCTGCTTTCACCTCACAGAGAGCAGAAATAAGTGTGTAAGAGCCCCACACTAATTTGCTGAAAATAGCCAAAAGCCAGGCTCTTGGGATACCCAAAAGAGATTGCAGCTCCTCTGTTTATTGATTCCTTTTCTCTCTGCCCCAGGTTAACAGCTTTTAAGAGACATAAAATGGGAAGAGCATCCATTCTGCCAGTGGTGTGGTTTTCTGTCCCAGCCCTTGCCTCAGTGGCATGCGTGTGTGACCTTGAATGGCAGACAGTGGGATGCTGTGTGGAGACACACATTTGAAACAATAGAGAAGAGGTAAAAAATATCTTCTACTGTTACCCTGGAGGCTGCTGGCGTGTCATGCCATTGCCAGGGCAGAGAGGCTGGCTGTCACCATCTCACACCAACTCTGCCCTGAGCAGTCAGGGGGGTTTATACCCGAGCTGTGTTTGTGCAAGTCTCTAGTGGTTGGACTTGTCCCTGCATTTTCCAGTGCAGGGGGCAAAATGCCACCTGGGCGCCCTGCAGTGGTGCCAACTCAGAATCATATTTTTTGTTTCTCTTTTTAATCAAGTGTGATGTTAAATTTTATGCTGTCATTAAAGCTCCAGCTTCTGGAGCCAGTAGATGATGCTGTGAGAATTCCAGCTTTGTTTCTGAGCAGGGGAAGGAAGTCAGGAAGGCAATCTGGCAACTTGTAGCTTGGGGACAAGCAATGAACCTCATGTTCCTTCCATGTTTCCATGAGCTAAGTCCATGTTCCAGGTTATGAACACAAGGGTTGGCAGAGCAGCCTCTGATCCTGTTGGGAAAAGCAGGAAAAGTGCTTCAGCTTGCAGTGGATACAAGGTTTGCGTGATGATCACAAATTGAGTTCAGCTCAGTTGAGCAGGAGAGGAAATAGGTGAGAGGGGCTGCTCTCACTTCATCCACTGGTGTGGGGAATGCAGCTGTGGCTTGGGGCTCACTGAGCCAGGGCTGTTTGTGTGCTGAGCATCTCAAGCAGGCAGGAGACTCAGACATCTCCCAGCATTCGTCCTTCGTGCAATCAAGCGATTGCTCTTTAGCAGCGCAGGCTCCCTCAAAGCCCAGTTCCTGCATTTCCTCCCTGCTGTAACCAGTCTTTGCTTCATTTGTTTCCACATTTGTTTCTTCTGTTACACAAGCTCTGGTCTCAGGCCACTTAGAGGAAATACTTGGGGCTGATTCTGAATTACAGAGTCTCTGGCTCCTCTCTGCTCCATGCCCAGCTCATCTACCCTTGGCAGAGTGAGCACCAAAGTTAAGGAGCTCTGGTGAGTGTTGCTGTTCAATGCTTAAAACCTGTGTGTCCTTTCTGAACTGCCACCATTTTGCTTTAAAACCACACCACATCCCATTGGATTTGACAAGAATTCCTCTTGGAATCAGGAACTTCTGTGGCTCTAGGAGGGCTCTCTTTGCCACTTCATTCACTTTGTCTGCTTTCTCTGCTGTTTTCCAGATGTGTCCCTTTTGTTGTCCCTGCTTACTGACTTCCCCACAGGAGAGAATTTCCTACCATGATCCTTAAACTGGACCTCCACCCAGCCCCCTTGCAACAAATGCCCTGTCCATCACACTAACTGCTGGGGCTGGGCCCTTTCCTTCTAACTGGAGTGGAATTGGAAAATAGATATGAAGCTTTAGAATTACCACTCACCTCCCTGTTTTCACACTCCTGACTGCATATGGGATGGGGGCAAGTGAACATGACAGGACATCCTGCATCACAGTCCAATACTTGGAAATAAATTCTAGGGCTTGAAATAGGCTTGCTGGTAGGTTGCTTCTGGATATGCATGTCTGGAGCCAGCAAGAGAGTATCCCATCAGTGTCTCCTCTGACAGTGTCTGAGCAGTGTTCAAAGGCTAGGGAGTGTTCTGGGGCAGAAAAATACATGTTTTGTCTCCTCCATTAAGGTTTTTGTTGGCCTACAGCTACGGTGTGGGTGTGACAATAGCTATTTAAATGCAGCTTCAGAAGTGTCGGTAGGAGATACCCAGCCCCCCTGAGAGCTGATGCTCTTTCTGGGCACGATGCTGTAGTTCACTCAGTGGCAGCATTACCAACACAGCACTTGTAGTGGTAGTTTGCTATTTCTATAGACTCAAAGGGTGCTTGGGTTTGTTCCTTTGATGTTCCCTTATCCCAGATGTGTTTTGTGCTGCCAGATGTTCACAGCTGTTAGAGCACACACATTCAATTACTTAAACACATTAAATGCACCCACTTCCCACTCTGGATTTGTTCCTTTGCTGACCTATAACTCAGCTGACACGTGGACAGTTTGACGAATCTTGGTCCTACAGGTGGAGTCATGCTGTAACCTCCTCCCTTTCCTGCAGCAGATTGCCCATAGAGGAGGGTCTGTATTTTAAATCTCTGGAAGTTACACTAACAAAATAGAAATACAGTTCCTTTGACTAAGAAACTGTTTTTGTCTTCCTTTGTCTCTGCTATTTAGGTGCATTTTAAATCAATTTTGTTCAGAAATTTTATACACTGGATTAAAACATACAAACATGACTTTACAACACTGTTTTTGTTTTTTTTTCTTAATGCTTTCTGCTCCTCCCCCATTTCCAGATAGACTCTCTATTTATTGCCCTGAAACAGTTCCAAAATCCTAGCCCCACTCTTCAGTACATGGGTGTATGTGCATTCCTTGATGATCCCCTTTGCATTTAATTTTGAATGCTGCTAGATTACTTTTTTTTTTTTTTTCGTATTCACTATGTTCTGAGGAGGAAAATAAATTAGGGAAATGCATTAGTTAGATGTTGACTTCACCTTTAATCCGACTCTCTGGAGGGCTCTGTCCTCAAACTGAAGTACTTGCTTCCACGGAACACAAGAACTGCTCCTAGGCAGCTCTGTGCCTGCTGAGAGTTTAGTTGGTTTTTGATGAAGAAATAGAAAATCTAATTTTTGAACTAAATTTGGCTGCAATGATTCATTCTCTTTTCATAACTTATCACAATGCATTAGCAATAAATTCTTGACAGTGCTTCTATAAACAGCAGTTGTTCTCCTTTGAAGCCGTGGTGCTCTCTGCCTGCTCCGTTGTGCTGCTGTGCAAAGCGGCATAAATACTCAAAGAGAACGGCACAAAAGGAGCTGTGTACAGATGGCTTAGACAAAATGCTGGCCTTTTCCTTCAGTCGTCACAAGCTGGAAATCTGGCATTAAATGGGATTTGTAGACAGGTTTGGTGTCTATCTTCTGGCTTATCCCCTCCGAAAGTCGCGTCTCTCCCAGCCCGTACATTGCTGCCAGCGGGCCCGGTGCAGGGGATGGAGCGGGTTTGGCAGCCCGGCGCCGGCCGCAGGGCCGTGGTTGTGTCCGGGCGGGCGGCGCGCCCGTCGGGCTGCGGGGCGTGCGCGGCTCCGTGCGGCGGCCGGCCCGGAGCGCTCCCGCCCCCTGCCGCCGCCGAGCGCCGCTCCGCTCCTGCCTTCCCCTGCCTTCCCCTGCCTTCCCCTGCCTTCCCC
>QUSF01000026.1:8982668-9011350 GCA_003676055.1 Chloebia gouldiae | reverse complement strand
CCCCTGCCTTCCCCTGCCTTCCCCTGCCTTCCCCTGCCTTCCCCTGCAGGCGGCGGGGAGCTGCCCGGAAAGCCCGCAGAGTCGTCAGGAAGATTAATCTACGAGCGCCAGGGGTTTATGTCCAAAAAGGAGACACGGTAGTACTGTAACTTTATTCGAATAAAGGGAGAGGCCATCGGGCATTCCCCTGGGGTCTCACTAATTTTTGGAGAACGCAGCCTCTTTTTTATCCTCATTTCCCGGCCGTATGTCCCTTTCTCTTTCCCCACTGGCTGAGGTACTTGAGAGGTACGGACTTCCCAGAACGCCTAATAGCTCAGACTGCTTTCTAATGTATACCCTCCTTTTGTTTTCCTTGTGTCAGTCAGTGGAACTCCTATGGAATTTATGGTTCTTCCCATTGCTTCTTTCATCTCTCAGTATCTGGCTTTAGTTATCAGCAGACCTGCAGTTTGTTTGTAAAGACAAATCCCTCTCACTCCTTTCATCAATTTGTGGCATCCTTCCCTTTGTTTCTTCTATCTCTCAGTATCTATCTTTATTTAGCAGCAGACATAATTTTTTTTTTTGTAAAGACAAATCCCTCATTCATTTCAGATTTAAAACTCAATGTGGCAAACAAAAGAGCCAGCAGCAAAGTAGAATGTCCTCAACTTGGGAAAGCAGAGATGTTTTAGCAGCACTGTGATTTCATGAGCCCTTTCTCTGGGAAGGGATAAAGTGCCGCTTCTTCCTCAAACACAAAGTTCTGTGCAATATTTCTTACTTAATTTTTGAATACTCAGAATATAATTTGGGGCAGGGTGTTGTGTCTTAGCAACAAAAATTTTGCAGGGTCCTCCTAGTGGTGCCCTCTGTATAGGCAGAGGATGCCAGACACTGTTTGCCAGACACATACTTTTGCCCTCCTCTGGGCTGTGTCTGTGGGTAAGAGCTGCCTGATTCCTGAGCTTAACTAGGAAGTGCCCCAAACCCCATCAAGTGGGGAAGGAAATCTAAAAGGTCTTTTTACACTCCTCCTCCCTGTGGGCTGTTTGTGAGGCAAGAAGAATAGGGCAGTTCAGGGGCCTCAGATCTGGGCCCAGCCCATCATCCAAGGCAGGTCTCCCTGGGCACAGGTAGGACAGTACAGCCAGAGCAGCAGTGCAGCTCGGGGTGCAAGTTGTGCCTTGGTGACGCTTGGCTTCAGCTGCAAACCACTATTTGTCTGTCTCTGCCTCTGCCAGCCCCTTCCTAAAGTGCAGCCAGGAACAAACAAGTAGGATAGTGCTCAGATTTCCTGGATATGAGCTGTACTTCAGCTCTGTCTGACTTCAGGAACAAGCACCCTTGTTACAGGACCAGCTCACACCCTCGTATTCCTGATTCTACCTCATGCAATTAATTCTGAAAACTGTGTTAGCAAATTTAGGCAGTCTGTAATCTTCTTTCTTTGTCTGTTAATCACAGTGTGGGGACCAGCTGTCAGTGGGAAACCAGCAAGCACTGTGTTATTTGTTACTTTCTGTGTAGCAGGACTGTATTCAAACAATATCTGTCTCTGTTTTGCTGGGAAGTGTTTCCATGCAAGGCATGGCAAACCTTGCAGGAGCTGAATATACCAAGGGAAATTTTACGAAGTATGTTCACAGCAACATCTATAAAATACAGGTGAGATTTCTAATTACTGAATCCATTTGAAGGATCTATATTCTACATGTACATGCCTCTTCTGAGCATGGATTCTTTATCATCATTTGTGAGCAAAGATTTTTAGCATTTTTCATGATTTTATGTAAAAGGGAATTTGTAGGATTAAAATTCCAGATTACCACTGTATAAAACAATAAAAAGGGTACTTTAATTTTTGAAAGAAACTCCAAATGCAGGTAGGCAAATTCTACCATTATGTTGTGGTTTTTCCTTAAGGCATTTTACTGGAGTTATATGAGGTTCTCTGTTAAATAGAGTGTAAACAAAGCATTTCTAGTTGTCACATTTTCAGGGGAAAGCGAAGTGAGCTAACTGAATTTCCTAGTCTATTGAATTATATTTCTATTGGATTTTGAGCAGTAGTTGCCTTTCCTCTGTCCACCTTGCAAAATGTCTGGGGAAAATGAAACTGGAAAGACATTGTTGTGATTTCATGGCCTGTCTTTTCATGTATATTTGGGCTGGGGACACTGCTTTCTCAAACATGAGGGCATTGGTGAATGGGATTCTGCTCACCGAGCTTTCAGAGTCAGGAAGGTGAAGCAGCCCTGACAGGAGATGAGATTTGAAGAATAAGCTTTGATTGTCATCAGCTTTATGTTAAAAGAAGACTTTGAGATCCTACTTTGTGAGGTCCTTTGCATACATTTCTGACAGTTTCTGGACCCAAATCTTGCTCATGCCATTATTCCATTGGATTTTTATATGAGACATTGCTTTGGGACTAGGCTATTGGCGGGGACAGCTTCCTGGAACATATTTCACGTATTTTATATTTGATCAGCAACAATTTTGCTTTCTCCTTCCTCCTTCACCTTGCAATGTAACTTTCATCCTGATGAGCCAAGAGATCACCAGGCCTTTCTTTAAATAAATATGTGTGTGAGGCTTTATTTCACTCCAGGTAAGCACAAAAACGCTTTGCAACAGATGTGGTTGTTCTCTTGGAATTTCTTCTGAGTGAGCAGAGTGGGTAAAATGGGATGGGAGTTCTGTGCAAAGGGCATTTCAAACCCTGCTCCAGGTAACAGATAATTGCTCCAGAAATACAGCCCTCATCTCACTGCAGATGCTTTCAGGGCATTGGCCAGTGAGCACTGCCAGCTCCACCAGCTCCTCCTTCCCACCAGCCAGTCCACACCTCACGCTGGAGGGAGGGCAGCTGCAATACCTGCATCTTTCAGGGCCACCTGGCAATGTGACTTCTTACTGTTGCCTTCTTCAGGGGGCTGCATTTCACCTTTGCTGTCCTGTGCCAAAATGACAGTGGCATTTTACTGCATACCTTCACACAATGTGGTCCAGGTTCTACCCTCTTGCTCTTCCCTTTCTCTTTTACTCTAATTATTCAGTTCCATGCTTCCTGGCCACTGCCTGTGCTGCAGGGGTAAGAGATCCTTGACAGCTGCTGGGGCTGTGGGCTTGGTGCTTGATGGAGATTGAATCCACACAGTGCTTCCTGCTGCGATCTTTGACAGATGACAGTGCTCACCTACAAAAAAAAAAAATAAAAAGGCTGTATAATCTGAGATTTCAGTTAGAAACTTCTGCTGGTTTTTGTGTGCTGTCACATATGACCTCTGCAAGATGAAACTGGAGCAGGATGATAGGAGCAATGGGACATGGACAGGCAAGCTTGGAGTGCTTATGTTTTCCTCTGCCTGTCTCCCATGGAAAGCGAGGAGAAGTGCTCTTGATGTTTCCATTCACCTCAGGAGAGCATTTCTGTTTTCTGCTAACAACAAATTTGGCCTGTATCAACTTCTCGTGGTGATGTGGATGAAAAGGAATTTTGCATGAATGTCAAAGCCAGCCAGCATATGTACACCTGATGCTGCTTATGGGACTTTGGCAAAAGCATCTCCTATGGGTGACTTGATCCAGCCCCGCATGGCTTTGGCCATGTTCTCAGTGGTGGGTGGGAAGTTGGGTAATACTGCAGGAAAGTTTGCTCTTAGCTTCATGATCTCAGACACAGCTGTATTGTTTAAGCCTTTTTAATTCCAGCACTCTCTGACAAGGATCTGCATTCCCTGCCTCATCTCGCTAGTCCAATCCATGCTCATGTGCAAGGACAGAGAAAAGTTATATTGTGCTTCTGGCATTGGTTGTCTCAGCCATATTTGGCCTATCTGTCTTGTCTTCCCCCAGTGTTTGGATACCAGATTTGTCAAAAGGGCCAGATCAGGTCTGAGCAGATGGAGTCCAGTGAATTCTAAGCGCTGGAGAGAAGATTCAGTTCATCTAATTTTCTTTACTTCATGCCTCATAAAGGCTTCTGAAGACACCTGCTTTCCTTCTGTACTCAGAGAACTCAGGATTTCCAGCACTCTTTTGGTGCTTGGCTGGTTTCCTGGAATCATCCTTCATTCCCTCTTTTTCTGACCTGTCCCATTGTATAAACTTAAATAGATTTTGTTATTAGTAGATTAAGAGAATGAAAGCAATTGAAAGGGATGTCATTCTGATCATGTCATTGACCCCAGGAGCCAAGTTTTAAGGAAAAATCAAGGACATGAATTACAATTGCAGTTATTCATCAACTCCCTGATGGCTGTTAGTCACCACGTGTACTCCACATGTAAGGTTAGCTTTTCTGGATGATTTATTGAAGAATTGTTGAGTCAAGGACAAATCTCCTGCTGCTCTGCAGCAAGGTAGAGATGTTACTACAGAAAAGGCAGGTCCTGAGGATGAGCAGTGTTAGCTCAGGCCCAGTTCATAAGGAATGGTGTTGTGATTTGCCTTGGCTGTGACTTATCTTTGTAGAAAACAACTACTAAAGGAAAAGAAAGCAAGCTGGTAATCCAGCAGCTGGGGCAAGAATTTCTCGTGTGTTGGATAGCTGTAAGCAGGAGTCTTGGTAAAACAGCTCAAAGTGCATTTACAGTGGAGGCTCTTATGTTATTTAGAGGATGTGAGGTTGTGGTGGCATTTCTCTGTGCATAGCCCAGTGGCACCAGAATATAAAGTGGTGTGGCAACTTAGCCTTTTCAGGATGGGAAAAAGGTACCAGGCAGTAATTGAGAACACAAAACCATCCCAGAGGAGCTCAAAGTGCTTTTGCAACCTTGGCGTCAAGTTCTGTGTGATCTGTACTTGTGCCCCTGTGGCTGACTGGAGTGAGGAGAGGAGAATGTGTTCCCAGGTCTGGGAGGGAATGGCTTTGCTCATCAGTGGAGAGCTGCCACGTGTTTTCTATGAGAGGCACCTGGCGCTGACTCTTCAGATTGGGATGAGAGCCTGAGGGAGGCTGGGGACTTTGTTCCCCTGTGCAGTCTCCAAAACCTTACCCTGTCCTACTTCCACGGTCCTTTTGCGGTGTCAGCAACACCCCTTGTGACATGATGGGATTGGTGTTGGCTTTTACAAGGGGAACATCCTGAAGGTGAAATTAAATTTTGGGGAGGAGGACTCCATTAGACTGAGGAGACCTGCAGAGAAGTGAGGCTAATTTAGTAAGCAAGGCTGTTGAGGTATTTCTCTGAGGAAAGCAAAGGCATTCACCCAGCAGTCTCACTGTTGACCATCTCATTTCATTTGAGTGTAGCAATACCAGGGCCCACACAATTGCAGATCAGGACAGTTGGCTAAACAAAGTTTAAGCTGTCCTTTTCAATGTGGAAGAAAGATGACTGATGAAGCTGTGTAAGATCTTCAGTGATCTATGGAAGGTGCCATGGTTAGATGATTTTCTTCATTTCCTAGCAAGTTGGCAAAAGGAAGTCCTTTTGATATGTGTTTTGTGAAACACGGTGCTGCAAGGCACTGACTATAACAAAAATATAACTGGTTTACAAAACAATGAGAGACATTCCAGGCAGATAAGTCTGTCAGTACTATTAAAAACAAAGCTGCAAATACTGCCTCTGGTTTGGGAAATAGCTAAGTCAGAGAATGCTTGGAGATTGCAGAGGGAAAATTATTTTGCTGTACTTTCCTTGTTCTTAATACTCTTCTGAAAGCCCTCAGCAGCAGTTGCCTGAGCCAGGACATGTTATTTACCATTCTGAGGTTGTTGTGTTCTTGTGAGGGTCTCAGTAACAGGAAAGGAACTAGGAAAAACAAGGGCAGAACAGCCTCTTCTGCAAGCTGCGTGTTTGTACTCAAGATGCTCAACCTGGTTTGTGCCCACTACCTTGTAATCAGATCCAAGAGAGGAATCCTGGTGAGTCTCCCCCAGGGTAACATCTTGCTGAATATTTAGCAGTGCTCTGTAGGGGTGTGAGCAGAAATGGCCCATCTAGACCCTTGTAGCCCTTGCCAAATGTGCACTCTCAGTCCCAGAGGGTGGAACTGTTAAAACAATCTGTCCCCGGGCATATTTTGTCTCTGGCATTGCAGTTCCAGGAGACGTGGCATCTTGTGCCATTTCCAAAGGGAATTTAATGTCTTATGCACATTTGAAAATATGGACACAGTGTACAGTATTAACTGGGGTTGTAGCAGTAAGTTGTTCTTACAGCTATCCTCTCTTATAGCTATCCCCTGTTCCTTCTGTTTTGCTTCTCAGCTGCTCTCACACTTCATTACCCACTGTTTTCAGACCCTAGAGCACCTCTTTGACTTGCACTTTGTATTCCATGTAGGCTTTCACCTTTCATCACTCCTATCTTAGTTTGGCTGATATGACTCTGGAGATAAGACTCTTGAACAAGCAGACTGGCATGCTGGAAACCCAGCATGAGTTTGGAACTGACTCTCAAACTCTTCCTGCCCAGAGCAGAGGTGCACAGCAATGCAGGGGCTCCTCTGAAAATTCTGGTTCCAGCTCTGGGAGCAGTCTGGTCCTGCTGTTGTGGTCTCTGAGCCCTTACTGGTTTAGCCAAGCAGATCACTACAGAAACACTGCTGCTGGTTTTGGTGCCAGAGTGGGTTTAGATGTTTGTGACAGCACCACTCTTCACTGTACAGGCTCACCCTTTGAAGCTGGGCTCTTCTTTTTTTTTTTCTTTTTTTTTTTTTTTTCTCCTGCTTGTGCCATGAAACACCCCTTTCCATTGCCAAACAGGATTTCAGCGAGGTGGGTGGCTTTCACCAGGAAGAAGACTTTGGAGAAAGAAGCTGATTCCTTTTATGAGGGGGTGCTGTTGCCCTGCAGTGTGTTCTGTCACCATGTCACAAGATTTCTAAAAGGAGCAGAATCAGTAGGACACTGGTGTATCAGTCTGCAAGTTGCAGCTTCCTTCCCTTGCATCCCATATTTGACTAAACTGGTATCACATGGTTCAGTCTCCCCACTCTTCTCCCACCCCCTGCCTGCTTTCCCCAACAGTCCTCTCCAAATGTGCTTTGTAACTAAAGCCTCCCCTAAAGAGCTGACTCTTCCAGTTCTCCTGCGTAACAAAAACTTGTGCTGCTCATAAATAGAATTGCAATTACCAAGGGAAACAGAAGAATCTGCGCAGTCCAGATGCATCAGAGTGGCCTCTCATCCTGCCTTAAAGAAGCCTCTGAAATTCAACACACACTGCTCAGGCGTAGCTGGGAGACCTCTGCAGAAATCTTCCATTTGAGCAGCCTTTGTCTGATCATCCAGGAGGTCAGACTTCCTTAGGTCTTGGGATTTACAGGATGGTAATGATTTCATATAGACGAAAAAAGCCATTCTTGAGGTTATGCATCAAAAAGGGTGAACCTGTGAGGAAAAATCAAGAGCCTTGACTATGTGTGCTGGGTCCTGTGGAAGGATTATGTAGCAGTAGAAAAGAGGGAGACAGTAGGATATGTGAGTGGTCCTTAGCTTTCCCTATAGAACAGATCACATATATAAGAAAGATCCCTTCTATCTATATATATATCTTCTCCCTAGGCTGCCAGGGAACTCGGGTGGGGCATACAGCAGTTAGTGCCTGGGTCTTGCTTGGCTCTCAGAATTCCTGTGACAGGCTTCTTCTGTGTGCAAAGTTCTGCTGATTCTCCTCTGTGGAACCCTTCTGAGCCCCCCACTGCTGCTTTGACCTCTCTCTAGTTCCCATGCAGGAGAAGGCTCCTGGATTCAGTCACTGCCCAGAGCATCACCCGATTCAGATTGATGACACCAAGTTAGACTAACAGAACAGCATCTTGTTTTGCCATGTTTCCTTTTGGTGGCAATGGTTTCACATGCAAAGTGTCAGGAAGAAAGACTTTAAGAAGGAACCCAGAATTAGGAAATGCACATGTTAGAAATAAGTTTTTATGTAGTATTTTTCTTGTGATCAGTTTCTTCAAAGACAAATCTGTGTGTTCCTCCTTATTTACAGAAAGCTAGTCATGAAATAGTAGTGGATCTCAGCACACACTGCAATAGTCATGAAATCTGTTCATCTGAAATTCTGTAATCTTTGCATCGTGGGTTTTTTTTTGGTTTTTTTGTTTGTTTGTTTGTTTTTTTGTTTGTTTGTTTGTTTTTAATGGAAAGAATAGTCTCTGTATCATCTGCATCAGAGTCACGGTTCATTCAAGGATGTGTCCCAAATGTAGGTGTTATATAAAGTAAAATCTATTTTGTCCGTTTTTATTCTATTTGTATCTTAGTCCTTGAAATAGAAATAAATACTTTTTTTCCTGACACTGAAGAAACAACAAAGGAATGACATTCAGTTGGTAGAACTCACTTGCTCACATGTGTTCCTCTGAATTCGTGTTTAGTAAATCAACTAGCAAGCCTGGCCTACAGGTGGTGCTCCTGGTTCTTACAATCCTTGCCTTTCTCATGCTTGCAAGCATACTCGTGTTAGAATGTCAAATTTAATAGCTTGGGAAGCTCTTAAATTAGTTACATGTCTAGAAAAACAGAACTCCTTTAGAAAGAAGTGGTAATGGTACACCATTTTCTCACTTAGCTTTGCCAAACAACATTTTCAGTGTCACAAAAGGTACTACTGCAAATTATGTGTTTTGCCTGGTAGCAGCAAGAGACTTCTAATATATCAGTGAACCTACTTTAATACCATGAGAGATGGTCCTTCAGCTAAAATTTGTTTTGTGTGTTTGATCCTACAAATTCTGGTTTGGTCTTTACAGACAACTCCATAGATCCTCTATAAATTTCATTAGTTTTTCTGTAACCCCTATTGCCTCCTCCTCCCAGGTGGTCCTGGGACTGAGATGAAAAGAACAGAGCTCAAATTGCCCACTGATGCTATTAAGTACTTGGGTTGAGTACCAGTCCTGGTATTTTTATTTGTATTTGCACTTAGATGCTTGCTGAACTGGAGTGCCTACTTCTGTTGTACATTCATGGGCTGTAGAAGCTTGGGGTGAAAGCTTTGTGACACACAGTGTGTGGCACACAGTTTTGGCTGATGGGATTCCTTGAAATCCCTTCACATTTTAAATAGATTTGTGAGCAAGGGGGGCGGTTTGAAGGCACTGCAAACCCCTAAAGCCTTAGGTAATCCTGAATTTGGCCAGCTCAACTATTTATAGACCATTCTTTGCCTATTCTAAATATACTTTCCTCCAGGGGACCTTATCTCAACTCCCTGCTCCACCACTTCAGTTGGATCAGCAATGCTGCTGTGATCATTTAGCAAAAATTCCTTCTCTTGTTCTGTGGCAGAGCTGCAGATGTTGCTGGTTCAGGACTTGAGGGGGAAATTCTGTACCAAGCAGAGCTCAAGGGTTTGAGTTTAAACTGCAGCCAGCAAGGTAGAGAGATATTGATGATATATTAGATCATTTCCTGTAACCCTTTCCTTACTATTTTTCAGTATTTCTCTTCTGTTGGTAGGTCTAGAATTCTGGAGAGGGAAAATCAAGTGACTCATTAACAGTGTACAGAAGTCAGGGCCTGAGTCTCACTTGCTGCTGGTTGAATGGGGTTAGACTATCACTGTTGCTCCCATGTAAGTCCAAAGGATCTCTTCAGTCCAAGGAGAGAAACTCATCCAACAGTGGATTTTGTAGTGGGGAATCTCTTTGGAAAAATCCTGATTTTCTTTTTTAGTTGAAGGCTCTGGGATAGAAGTTCTGGTGTAAAGGGCCCACTGCAGAGTGTTTTTCATCCTTTAAGTTTAAAAATATTTAGAAAAATGCATCCCTTATTGAATCCTGTAGATTTGAACATTTTCTTCTGTAGGATAATTACATTTTGTCTGCCTATCTCAGGAACATCTGCAGATCTGGATGGCAGATGCTGCAGACCACTGTTCTGAGGGGAAATTTTGGCTGAGTGTAGAGGTAGGATGGGCCATCAGAACCCTTCATATCATGAATAGCTGTGCTTGCCCACAGTAAGGGCCAGTAGTACATTAATCTTTGAGGGGGGGAAAAAATTGCTCCCTGTCCCTGTGATGTGATTCATGGGTATTGAACTCAACTTTTAACAGAGGTGTAAAGTACTAAGGCTGCTTGCTCAGGGACAGGATTCAGAGGCAGTGTTTCAGTAGTGTCTGCAGAAGTCGTGTCAATTTAGGTACAAATTAAAAAACCCCTTCTGGGTACAGCAAAAGAGAGACTGCTACTTATTTGGCCTCTGGGATAGAGAAGCCTGTGCAAGACTTTGCTGCTCCACAGATCAGGGTAACACAGCTCACTGTGTGTCTAAGCCTCAGAAAATGTTTTTGAGGTTGACAGAAGCTTTTCTTAGTCATTACCCTTTGAGGATGAACAGGGCAGCATGTGGCAAGATTGCAGAATGGGATTAACTCAGGGTTTAGCAGGAACAGTTTCTTAGCACTCTTTTAGACCTATTTCCTTCTATTGCAGCCCCTGGAGCTGCATGAAATGGGAGGGTTTAAGTCCTTGCCTGCCTGGCAGGAAAATCATCCCAGCTCAGTGCAGCAAAATGGACTGGATCCAGTGCTCTTGGAAGGAATGAAAAAGTGTATTTAACAAGGAATTTCACATGGGAGGTTTCAGGTACACTGAATATTGCCCCAAGATGCATTCTGCTTCACACAGAGGCCTCTTCCTACAATCTTCTTGGCTTTCTCAAGGAATCAGTGTCCACAGAGCTTTAGATTTTGCTCAGGTCATGGCTTACCTATGTGCATGCAGGTAGTGTTTCCTTGTTGCTGTCCTAGCATGAAGGAAAGGACAGGTGAGTCTCTCTGAAAGCACTGCAGTGCCACGCAGCCTGGTGCAGCCCTCAGTGCCTTGGGCTGCTGCTGCTGCTCTCTGCTAGGGTGACCCACTCAGTATAGGCAGTGCCTGTGATCCTGCAGGGATGCATTACCTCAGGAAAGGCTCTGCAGTCCCTGGGACTATGACAGGATGGGTACTCAGACTGTAGTGCTGATCATTTGTGTTTCACATTCCTGATGTGTCTGCCTGTGATTTCTGGGCTGACAGAGTGACTGGCAGCTTTCTGGTTCACTCTGTTATGCCTCTGGCTAGTTATTCCCCCTGCTGTCTCTCTAAGACTAGCTTCCTTTTAATGGAAGTTGTCCATTTGACCATGCTTGATGTAAACAAACCATATTACTTTTCAGAATATTCCTGACTCCTTGGAGTCAGGAATGCATGCCAGCAGAAACGAGTGCGTTTGTACTTGTAAGGAATAAAATCTATCCCTTTTGCAGTGCTTAAAACAGCTTCAGCATCTCCATTCAGAACCACTGGCCTTTGTTCCATCATGGCTGAGGTGTGGCAGCTGAATTGAGGCTGGGATGCAACCAAAAGTGTTTAACCACAAGAGGAACACCAGCAGTGAAACAGCCCAGAAAGCAGGAGCAGGACTGCAGAGCAACTGAAGTGCAGAGCTCAATTTTAAGCCTAATTTGAACACTGAACGAGGTGCTAATATCTCAGCTTCTGTGTAGTCTCTTCCCAGTCTGCTGTTCATGTTCTATGGACACAGTACAGTGGGGTGTATTTATAGAATTCCCAGTGAAAAGCTGGCTTTGTACAAATGGTACGGCCACTGCAGGATGAATGTCGTGTCTGGTTTTGGTGCTGAAAGTAAAAATCTTTCTTCATGTCTGTGCTCTGGGGAGCTGATCAGATATTTTATGTCATTGCAGCTTGAAGATCCAATTTAAGGGCTGGCTTCTCTAATTGCCTGATCATTTAACCTGCTCCATTCACCCATAAGAGAAGGATGCATTTCTTTTGTTCATGTTGCCTTGTTCATCAGTAGATGTAAAGCAGATTGTAAAATCAGACCTGCTTGAACTAACATTTGTAGCTTTTCATTCACTCATGAACAAACCAACTCCCTGATGCTGGTCCAGCTTTTTTCTACACCAGAGAGAAAATAAGAACAGTGAGTCAATTAATGTTCTTTTTTCTCTATGGAGTGTTGGTGAAACATTTGGATACTCTGGAAAATGAATGTCAATATGATGAAAAACTTGTTTAGTTGGTGGTTAAAAAGTTACTTTTAGTTCTGGAAGTAGCTTTGCTGTGTTTCACCTGAGGCTGTTGCTTTTTTCCATTGCTTGAAATGCAATGTTTAGGATGGACTTCTCACATTCCAGGAATGCAGGGAAGACCTTGCCCTGAGTCAGGTGAGACCAAAGGTTGTCCAAATGCTGGGCCTGATGTATGTTTTTGCCACCAAACCCAAAAGTTATAGATACCTCTGGCTGCTTTTTTTTTTTCTGCTGGGCATGGAATGGGTTTTAATCCTGTTTAGATCCGGGATGTGTTTGCCTTTTTTGAAAGGACTTCTCTTTCTATCTTTTTCAGGCATGGTTCAGAAACTCGACCAGAAGCTGCCTGTAGCCAACGAGTACCTGCTGCTGTCAGGCGGCGTGCGGGAAGGTGTGGTGGACATTGACCTCGATGAGCTGAATGTTTATGCCCGGGGCACAGACTACGACATGGACTTCACCCTGCTGGTGCCCGCGCTGAAGCTGCACGACCGCAACCAGCCCGTGACGCTGGACATGCGCCACTCGGCCCTGTGCCACTCCTGGCTCAGCCTGCGCCTGTTCGACGAAGGAACCATCAGCAAGTGGAAGGACTGCTGCACAATCGTGGACCATATCAATGGAGCTACCAATTACTTCTTCTCCCCAACAAAAGTTGCAGACTGGTTCTATGAATCCATTAGCATTGTGCTCTCTGAGATCCAGAAAAAGCCCCAACGAGGGATGCCAAAGGTGGAGAAGGTAGAAAAGAACGGGACTATCATATCCATTATTTTGGGAGTGGGCAGCAGCCGCATGCTGTATGACATTGTCCCTGTGGTGTCCTTCAAAGGCTGGCCAGCTGTGGCACAGAGCTGGCTGATGGAAAACCACTTCTGGGATGGGAAGATCACGGAGGAGGAAGTCATAAGTGGGTTTTACTTAGTGCCTGCGTGTTCCTACAAGGGGAAGAAGGACAATGAATGGAGGCTGTCATTTGCCAGGAGTGAAGTGCAGCTGAAAAAGTGCATCTCCAGCAGCCTCATGCAAGCCTACCAGGCCTGCAAAGCCATCATCATCAAACTGCTGTCCCGCCCCAAAGCCATTAGTCCATATCACCTGCGGAGCATGATGCTGTGGGCTTGTGACAGGCTGCCAGCCAGCTACCTGGCCCAGGAGGATTACGGCGCCCATTTCCTCCTGGGCCTCATTGATGATCTCCAGCACTGCTTGGTCAACAAGATGTGCCCTAACTACTTCATCCCGCAGTGCAACATGCTGGAGCACCTCTCGGAAGACACGGTCATGCTCCACGCGCGGAAGCTGTCCTCGGTGCGCTCCGACCCTGCCGAGCACCTCCGAACTGCCATCGAGCACGTCAAGGCAGCCAACAGGCTCACGCTGGAGCTGCAGCGGCGGGGCAGCACCACCAGCATCCCCTCCCCACAGTCCGATGGAGGGGACCCCAACCAGCCTGATGACCGCTTAGCCAAAAAGTTGCAGCAGCTAGTGACTGAGAACCCCGGAAAGTCCATCTCTGTCTTCATTAATCCAGATGATGTCACAAGGCCCCACTTCAGAATTGATGATAAATTTTTCTGAGCTTTCGTCAGTGTTTCTTGGGATTTTTATTTGTTTTGTTTTTTAAAACTCTTGCAGTGTGCAGGTTTTTTTATTTGGTTTTCCTTGATGACTTAGTCTCTTGGTTTCTACATATCCAGCATAGATTGGATCTGTTGAGAACAATCTGAACAAATTATAAATCCTGTTTCTGCAGGACAGTGCAGATTTTGGAACGGTATATTACTATTTCATATGCTGCTTTTTTTTTTTTTTTTCCACCCACTCTGCCCCATTGTCTGTGAGTAGTTTCTAAAGGAGGACATGCATTGTAAACACAAGATACAGTGTAATGTAGGGGTTTTTTCCAAGCTTCCATAATTTATGCACATTGTTGGGCTGGGAGAAAGGACAACTCACCTTCTGTTGCTTCAGAAATTCACTTCTTTTTCCATGAGCTTCCATCACCCTAAAGAAATGAGGAGAGGCTGGGTTGGAAAGCACTGCTGGTAATCTGACGAGGCCAAATCTACTGGGCTGAAGCCCAGTTCATCTGTTCTTCACATTTCTGATACAGGGGAGAAAGCTGACTTTAGAGATGATGATGCAGCTTTTTGGGGAAAGAGTTGTTTCTGTTTTGATCTACTTTTTGAATGTAATTGTTGATTAATTGGACCTTGTACAGTACAGAGGGTTGTTTCTGCTGCTTTTCCATGCGGAATAAGGTTATGGAATGTTAGTTTTAGTGTGTGTAATTATTCAAAGCCTTATTTAAATTCTATTAAAGAACATACCATTTTAAATGTAATTGCACTAATGAAATCTCTGCCATTACCTCAGTCCCACTGTTTGTGTTTTTTTCATGAATTAGCATCTGTTATTAGGTCTCAATATTGCTGATTGCTTGGGACCCCTCCGGTCTCATGGTTTCAGGTGATTTCTTGATTGTCTTTTGTAAAAGACTTCCTTGTTAGCCCAGCTATGTGTGAGCAGTCAGAGTTTTGCATTGGCATATTTCTTTGGATGCGTATTGTGTGTTGCAGTGCATATTGCATTAATATGTATTGCATGTTGTTGAAACAGGTTTACCATTAGATAAGGATGTAATGCTAAAGCAGTGGTATGTGCAAAGTGAACCAGCCAGACCTCCAGCAAAGGAGCTACCTTGCTTCTCTAATGCATGTATTAGGCCTGATCCTTTCTGGCAGTTACCATTCCCTGGACTCCTGAGAACTTTCTGACTCACCCTGGGACGTGGGAGATCTTATTCTGGTCTCATGTTTGCAAAAGTTGTGTTTGTATGTAAACTTGTGGTGCAACAGTAGCCTTGAAAAACAGATACACTTTTCTTCTGTGTGTAGGGTAAGATGTATGGTAACAAGGGTTAGTCTGAGCCAAAAATAATTCCAAGAGTTCAAGGATAGAGTGACTTATTGTGGCTGGCTGGCCAGTGACTGATACTTAGGCCTTAAATCAGCAATTTGGGCTTACTGATTATCCCAGAGACGCTGTTCTGATCCAAACTTGATGCATGTGTTAAAATGTGATTATTAGAGCAGGTTGAAGTATTTTTAAAATATTTGACAGACAAATGAGGTGCATATCTAGTAAATTCTAACTGATAAAAATTGTGTATGAAAAATGTGTCACTTTTTCAGTCCAGCCTTTGTGGTAAAGAAACCAGGCTGGTGGAGCAGCACACCAACAGCTTTGGCAACTGCTTTATTAGATGGCAGGGAGGTTTCAATACCTGATCTAGTGCCCAAGTCATGTCTTAAAACTTCAGCTCCTCCATCTCTTGGGCATAATTGAAAACTTCACCCCATTGCTATAGCCAAGATGTTCACATTTACCTGAATTTACTGGTACACACTTACAAGAAGCTCTCAGAAGTTGCTGGCCTGATGGAGTGGATGAGGATTTAACCTTAAAGCACAATTGGCTCCTGATGATGAGCCCCAGTGCAGCTGCAGTTTGGTCTGGGAAAGGACATGGATTGGCGTCAGCAGAAGCAGAGCTGGGTCCTGCCTGTGTGGCTATTGCCAAAGATGAGTTTCCATATAAGCCTGTGAAACCTGCCTGGGGGAGGCAGGAGAAACAACGGGGAATCCTCTCCAGAAGTGCGTGGAACATGCAGATTTTTTGAAATGGTTTCTTCCCCAGTCTCTGGGACTTCTGTTTGTTGGAAGAAGAGTATGGGCTGCAGGATGAAATTTGCCATCACCACATGAGAAATCTGCTCAGCACAAAGCAGCAGTAGCCTGGCAGGCAGAGTACTCTCCCAGGAGACCCATTGTCTGTGCCAGTGCTCCTGAGATATGCAGAAACACAGCCTTCCTCATGCCAGTTCAACCTCCTGGTGACCAGCAGTTTGACTAGCCCATGTCAAGCTCTGGTGTGTGCTCCTTTTTTTGGTTTTAATTAAAAAAACATTTTGAAAAGTACCCACCTTGTTCTTCCTGCATTCTGTGTTGGGGTTTTTTGGGGTTTTTTTTGTTTTTTTTTTTTTTTTGTGGGGGAATGGAGGCTTGACTTTTTACTGGGCTGAAAATCAGTTTTCCAGGTAGGTTTGTGAGAATGTTTTATGCACTACCTGGATCATCTGTCTTCCCAGGAGACAGAGTCCTAATCTGCAGTAGGTTTATATCTGTCTAGTATTTGCTCCTCTCCACATACTGTAGTTAAGCTAATGAAGCAAGCTGCCAGCCCAGAGGTGACAAGTGGTTTGTGTATTAGAGAATACAAAAGATTATTTTCTTCCTTTTCTATTGTCCCCTCTTGCCTTTGAGTATATACTGGCACAGACTTGTAAAGTGCAGAAGTCTCTATGTGGGATTTCAAAGTAGTCAGTGAGTTTAGATACCAATGACCTTTTACTCTTTACTTCTCTCTGCAAGTTTCAAGGAAACCACGGTGCTTTTCCTATCAGGGAGTTCTTGAAAGTCATTCACACAAGCATTTTAGAGCACTTAGCCCCATGGGGTTAGAGACTTGGCCAATCTGACAAACACTGAAATAAGAGGGAATTTGCCTTAAACTAGCAATGTAGGCATCTTCCCTGCTGATGTCAAGAGGAGACAAGTCACTGCTGTGAGGCAGAGTCTCCATGGGAGCTTCAGTTCTGCACCCACTGCTCTGGCTGATAAGGTTTCTTTTTTCTTTTCCTTTTGCCCATTAGCCACCTTTCTGCTGACTTCTCCCTGCCCTGAGTGATGTTGCAAAAGGACTGGGACAGTTTGTCAGGGGTTGGTGGCATGTAGGAGGAATCCTTTGTGAGTCTGTGAGTTACTGACTCCTACAGGGTTAAAAGGGAGGGAGTCCCAGCCAAGAGGGTCTGGCTTTGAGGCATCAGAAAGGTGGAGGGGAAGGAAAGGTGCCCTTCAGAGGCTCCACTCCCACCTCCTCGTGTGATCCTCCTTGGGCATCTTGGCTCTGGTCCTACTCTTGGAACATGCTTTTGCCTTTTCTCTTTCCATAGGATTTCTCTCCAGTAGGGCAGTGGGAGAAGCAGCTAATTTGACTGGTTCCAGTTGTTGTAAGTTCTGTGAGATGCTGAAAAAGCTGTCACTTCTTCAGAAGGACACCTGAGCTGCTGCAGAGGTGACAGAACCACCAGCTAAAGGGTGTTATTCTCTGTGCTACATTGGGAGAACTCATTTGAAGGCAGAAGACAACAAAAGACCAAGAGCTTTTTGTCAGCCTGCAGTCTCTGCTCCTTCAGGCATGTTGTGTGAAGCCTCAGTCACTCTTGTCTGGCTTGTGATAAATTGGTTTATGCACATATTCCAATACTTTAGCCCAGAGAAATGTTGGTGCTCTAACCAGAAAACTAAAACTGGCCATCAGAGTCACTCTTTGCAGCAAAATACGAGCAGGATTTTAACCATGCACTGCCCAAAATAGAAGCCAGTCCTCAAAAGCCTCTGAAAGAGCTGGTTTTTAGTAGTCTGTTTTCTCTGATGTCATTGTGACAAATAGGACTAATTTTGATCTAGATTCTTGGACTTTCCCTGATTGCCCTTTTCCAGTGGACAGCAACCTTCTTTTGGCAGCTATGGTGGTTCTGGGCTGGACACCTGAGCTCTGTGCCCTTCCACTGCTTGGTCTCCCCATGGAGGGCTGTGAGACAGGCTTGTGTCTGCCAAAAATTGACTAAACAGGCATTGAAAAGTGTCAGTCACAATAAATTCCATTGGGAGCTTTGAAAATATGCTTAAAACAAAGCATGTGTACTTTGCTGGATAAAAGCTGATTGTGGTCAGACGAAAATTAAGCAGACATTTATCATATTTTCTTAACCCCTGCATAATATAAGTGGCCCTGCACAATGCAAGTGACTGGCAGAGGGAAAAGAAGATAGACTTTGCTAATGATTATTTATTTTAATTTTTTTAAAGGTGTGCATAGTGTGTGCACAGAATTGCTTAAAAACATCCATCTGTCCCTTTTTGTGGGTTCAGTGCTGGATGCATTTTGCCACTTTGTCTTGTATTAAAGTGAGGATGTTCAAAAGGTTTCTGGGCAGCTGAGGGTAATAATGTTCACATTCTCCTGGCATTGCTCAGTGATTAGAAGTATTCAGCATGCAAATAGCTTGTTCAACTTCAGCAAGTACATCATCTCCCTCCTGCCAGCCTTACTTGGGGTGAGCTAATGGACTTTTAACATTATACAGCTTAGAGAGCACTGTCTCTAATAGCTCCTGATTAAGCTCTCCAGAAAGGAAAATAACCATCATGGGGCAAAGGCTAAACCAGGGCAGGGTGGAAGAAGAACACCCTGGCCAAGGGACTCTTGCTGACACGTTTTGGGTTTAGGGACATTCAGCATTATATTCAGCATATTTTGGCTTTCAAGAACTGTCAAGTGAATCCAAATTTGTTTCCTCTGAATGCTTTTAGAATAGTGATAAAATAGCCCTCATTCCCTTCTCCTCCCCTTTTGCCATTTATAATCTATTATTTTAGGACTGCTCTGAAGAACTATTGTGTTCTCCTATTATCATTGTCCCTGGCTCAGCACTGTGTTTCCAGGCTGAATGTAGGCTTTTGGGGGTTATTTTTATCTTACTGGCCTTCTGTGGTAGAGGAACACACTCTCATTCAGTCTCCAAACAGCCTGATTCACCAGGCAGAGAGGTGGGTGCAGATCAGGGGCATCAGGCTCTCTTCAAACTGACTCAGCCCTGTCTTTCCCTCAGTTTTTGTGTGTTAGGAATATCAGTATGAAAGACATGACTGAGGTCTTGGTAAGCACACAGAAGACATGGTACACAAATCTGAAGTCAAGCAAACTCCAGTGGAAAGTGAAAATTGAGCCCAAAAAACCACTTTTCTCCCTGATTCCCAACCCACCTGACTCCCTTGTTTTAGCTTTATTTTGGGGAGGTGAAGAGACATGAGCTGCTTTCATCCACTTCAGTGGGTACAAATCATAGCTGTGGCCAAGGACGTCAGGCACTTCGCTCATTAATTGCTTTGTCTCCAGGTCTCCATTGCTTACGCCATACCATGACATTGACAGGAGGGGAGAGGGTTTTATGATTTGTTCAGCACTGTGCAAAGAAAGGAATGGGCATTTTTCATCAGGGGCTGTTGACCTGTTTTGTCCTTCCCCTGCCTCCTGCTGCCAGGGCTTAGGCACAGAGTACATTAATTGCCACTTGTGGGCTGCAGCTGATCACAGAATGAATGCCAAGGTGTTTCTGTGCAAACCAGTCTTTGACCTCCAGCATCCCTTGCAGGGTCAGTCTGCTCCTGACTGCAGTCTGTGCTCTCAGAACAGACTTTGGTTGTGTTTGAAGGGTACAGGCTGGGTCTGTGTTCACTGATGATGGCAGGCCAGGTTGCCTACAGCTGACACACAAAGAGACAACTCCACTTGTCTGATCTAAAAGACCACAGAGAAGATAATCCTCCCTGGAAGGAGGCCACTACAAAGTCTAACCTTTCCAGCACTGTGACTTGTGCAGTGACCAGGAACCCAGGAACAGCCTCCATGACTTGGGCCACCATAGAGGCACCCTTGTGTCTCAGAGCTTGCATGTGTCAGGGAGCAGCCACAGCTGCTGTGGCTCTTCTGCCTTCTGCCACCGTGAGGGATGGAGACCAGAACTTTGATATTTGCACTCCAGAGCTCATCTGGTCCACCTCCAGACCAGGACTTTTTAACACCCTGTAACAGGCAAAAGAGCTGTAATGAAAAAAATCGAAGCTGCAACCTTCATTGAGATTCTCCCAGAGTTTTCCTCTAGTTGCTGATGGCTCTGCCTGATCTTGCTTGAGGTGTGCAGTGCTTCTCAGTGCTCTAATTCATTCAATTATTTTGTTAATCAGTGGTGGCAAAACTGGGATTGGCAAATATTGTACTCGGACCCGGGACTTCTGTGGGTATATACAGATATTCTCTTGTGGGATTCTTGAGCTAGTTGCAGTAACATCATCTCTGCTACTGATTAAATTGGAAAGAACAATGGTGGGAAGTCATTACAGAAGGTTTCTATTAAAGAGCACAAGCCCACCAGTTAAAGGAGATTCTAAAAATGGAACTCAGCTGTTCTGGGTCCCACCAGCCCACTCTAAGTCCACCAAGGCCTACGTTACCAGGTCAGTAGCACAAAACCAGTTCCTCAGTTGCTCTTTCCACAAGGCATGGCTCTTTTCACATCAAAACCCACTGAAGGCAGAATGTGAAACCCAGTGCAGCAGGAGGTATGGAAAGAAATATGTCTTAACTGTTTTCTCTGGTCTGTTTTGCTACTGCACCCACCCTGCCCCATTCCTCTCTCCATTTTTAAATAAACTCTCCAGAGTTTTTCTGCTATGCAATAATGAGCTCTAATAAAATAAAATAAAATTAAATGCTGCTGAATGGAGCTGCATAAATGGCTTGTCATATTTTGTTACGATCACCTTGTGTGACTTCATCGTCTGTGTCATCTGTCTCTCCAGCTTACTCATGGAGCAGCACGCACCGTGGTGCCTGGGCAGAAAAGGAAGAGAAGTGCAAGTTCATGTGAGTTGGAGTAAATAATTCACTGGTTGTTGTTCTTATACACAGAGCTGCCCAAGCTGCCAGGGCATACTGGTCCAGCACGCACAGAAATCACGCTTTCCCAAGGAAAAGCCAAATATGGAGGAAACTGAGCAAAGCCTCCTGCCTGTTACCTTCCAGCTCACTGAGCAGGTGGAAACTCAGCAGTGTGGCTGTGTGGAGGGGTGGAGTGAGGCTGCAGGGTGTGGGAGCAGTACCTGCACACTGGCACCTGCGATTGCAGTACTGTGCTTCATTGTGAAACTGATTGAATCCAGTCAGTGCTTCAGTTTGAAAGCCATTTCTGAATAATAGCTCAAGAAAAAGAGGGTGGGGAAAAAACCCCAAAACACCTAAGAAGCAGTACACTGTACACAGCCCTTCCACAGAGCAGAGGCAAGAGTGAAAAGAAGCTTCATGTGAAAAGAAACTTCACATGATCAGTTTTAATGTTGTGGTAAGCTTGGATTTTCTGCCTGTGCCACCTCACAAGGAACCTTACTTTGTTGTACTCTGCTTAGAAGGGGTTTTGCTCTGGCAACACGCTGTGATAACTTTGGAAAGATGAAGTTTTGGAGACAAACACAAACCCTTGTGTGACTGCTTCACTGATCACCAAGCACAGCTGTAGTCTGTGTGTGGCTGCATATTGAACTCAGTCTTCCAATTTCTTGCTGTATCAGTGTCTTAAAAATTCTCCTGAACAGTGAAGTGTTTCTTACCTTGATAATTTTGTCTTAAATTAAAAGGAAGCCAGTGCAGTGCAACAGTGTGTGGATGAGGCATGTTCACTAACTCCCATACAATGTGTTAGGAGATCTGCATGATGTTTGCAGCCTGGGTCCTGCCTGGCTTGCCTTTCCTGCCCCTCCATTCCTTCACACCCAGGCAAACACAGGAGAGGTCTCAGGTGTGGTCTGGGGGTGCTGGGGGCAGCTACAGCCACCCCTGTGCTGGGCTCTGGGTTCACCCCAGCAGAGCAGTCAGGTCGGGGGTGCTGTGTCTCTGTGGCTCATATCTGTCCCAAATCCTGTTGACTGCTCACCTTTCCTTTCAGGCATGAATAACTGCAGCTGTGCAGCTGCACCTGCCTTGAGGAACGGAATGTATCTTGGCACAAAGCTGAGGGCTTATGAATTGGCATGGTTTATGACTGGGGGTGGGATTTATTTATCACAAAAAACTGAGTCAATATGTGTGTTTATTTGTACAAACAAATCTGAGGTCTAAGGGACCAGTGAGGCATTTAGACAACTGAGTCACACCCTCCAGCACTGCTGGTGCTTGTGGGCACAGTCCCTGAAATATTTGTTTGTTGCCACTGTCATGTAATAACTCGCCCTAGGGGCTGCCTGGGCCCAGTGTAACCACATATACTCCTCTGGCCTGACTGCAAAAAAGGTCCTTAAGATCGAAATGCCATTTCTCCTCCAACAGTTGCCACTGTCTCACTGAGCACTGCCCTTGACAAGGCACTCTGTGAGCCCAGGGAGCTCTGTCTGGGAGCCAAGGGCTGCTGACAGCCAGGAGGAGATGGGCTGTGTCTGCCTCCCCTCCCAGTGCTCTGTGCTTGCCTTGGAGACACACCTGGGTCTTTCCCTGGGGACACTGAGCACCTGAACAGCACAGCCCCACAGGGGACCAGCCCAGCTCTCCCAAGCAAAGCAGCCCTGTACTGACCTGCTCTCTCCTTCCATGGCATTCACGAGACCTAGCAAGGCTAGGTAATATCTCACAGCAGAACTCCCAGTCCTTACTGAACATAACCTCTTCTCATCTGCCCATAGTCTTGTCCCTTCACACATCTGGCAGGAAAAGGCATTATTTTGAGGTCAGGGTGATGATGGGGAAAATATCTGCTGTTGTCAATTTTACACACAGTACTTCAGCAAATGTCCACATCTGCCAGCCTGAATTCAAAAGATGAAGAGAGGGTCATGAGGACAGAATAGCAACATGAATTAATATATGTGTTTGTAAAATAATCTCCTGTATGCATAACTCACTTTTAGTACATGATTTTCAGTCTAGTCACAGAGAGGCTATGTCAGTTTGCACTTCTGCAACCCCTGAAATTCCTTTGCAGTCAGTTAGAGACAGCACTTTCTGTTAAATATATATAGTACTTCTCCAGGTTCATTTAAAGAGAGTGATAATATATCATTGCTCCCAGTAGGGACATAGCTGCCTCATAGCTTATGTCTGCTGTCAGGCATTAAAGCTGGGCTTGAATGGTGCCAATCGATAGTGGAAATGCAGCAGCTGAAACTGTTAAGTGCAGCTTTAATGTTCCTTATGCAAACCCTAGCTCTCACCAGAGAGTACACCTGCTCAAACAAGCAAAGGAACAGGACTGACTTCTCTATTTCCTAAATAATTCCCAATATTTCCCCTATTTTTTTTTTGTAGTTTGTGTGTCTTATGGGGGGAAAAAAAGAGAGTTTCTGAATCTGCAGAAGGTAGTAGCAACCAAAATTAAGAAAAGAGCACTTCTTTTTTGGGACAAATGTCTGTTGCTCACACACTCAAGGACAGATGAGCTATCCTAGGCTTTTCCAAGCCTATCAGGACACAGTTCACTGAGTTCTGCCCCCTCATCTGCTTAGTGCCTTCCAGTACCTGTCTTGATTCCAACCAAAGCAGGTACATGTCCCTTACTTGGCTCTAAGCAGAATTAGTGCTTGGGTCTTACATCCTCCTGTGCAGCTCCTGAGCCCCCCACACTGCAGCCAGCATTGCCAGCCCCCCACCAGCCCCTCAGCCTGCAGCTGGACCTGACTGCCCCTGGAGCCAAGAACCTGCTGCTCACATCAGCTGAGCTGGAGCTGCATGCCCCCAGGAGTGTCAGTGGCTGGATTTAGAATGTGTTCATGCTGAAAAACAGTTCATCTGCTCTGAAAATACAGGTGACACATGGAGGAAGACTAATGTTTTGACAGGCAGGCCCAGAAGGTTTGGGATCACCACTTTATTCCATCTGTAAGCTGGAGCAATTGCAGTACTGACCTCCTTCTCCCTCTGTCACACACAGAAAAGTAGATTAGAAGGAAAAAAAAATCCCTTAGTTTTCTTATTTCTTTCTGCAGGGCAGCCCTGACCTTTGTGGCACACCTGGCCGTGGCTGTGCCTGGAAAGGTTCACCCTTCCCAGCTGGAGCTGGTCCCAGCACAGGGAACTGATGGTGCAGCAAGGCTGGCGCAGCAACAGCCCAGGTGAGGGGCATTAGCAGCCTTTAGCAAGGTTATAAAGGAGGAAAGAGGGGCATTAGGAAGGCCCTGTAGGAAGAGGTCGCTGTGCTCTGAAGGTGACTGGCTGGGGGCTGCAGTCAGAGGAAGGTAAGAGATGGATGGGAAGTGGGCTTTTATGTGTACTGGTGTGAATCTGTACACAGTGTAAAAAGCAGCTCTGTGTCCTGAGTCTGGCCCCTGAGCTTCAGGCAGACCCTGTGGTCATAAAGGGGATCGATCTTGAGCTGTGAAATGGTGGAAAAGGTGAACTCTCATTTTGGTGGAAGTATGTGCTTGCCTTTCTTACTTCTCCATTTCCTCTTGTATAGAGATTACAGCAAAGCTGTGAGCAATCTTATGAGCTGAGTGAGATGAAAGGCCAGGGTTTGCCTGTGTGTGCCCGGAGCTGGGGTGCCTAGAGAGCCTGAGGCAACGTTCTGGGAATTTGAAGTAGCAACTGTCCTGTTGCCTGCTCTTTCCCTCTGAAAGGATCAAGGAAACAAAAAAAGAAGTTATGGTGACTGCCTTCCAGATGTGCTCTCTGGAGGAGTCTGGTTTGGGGAGAGCTGAGCCAGGAGAGAATTGTTTGATCTTGAGGGCAAGAAGCCTTGGAAAGCCTGCTGGGCTTGAGTTGGCTGAAAATGTTGGTCCCTGTGTGGTATCACTGCTCAGCCTGCAGACTTCCCTGTTGGGGAATTGTGTGGTCAGACTGGAAAGAAAAGGCACATCCTGGCACACCGGCAGCTTTCTTTGCTGCTATCACTAGTACATTGTACATTAGCAGGCTTGCTGCTATCGCTAGTAAGTTGGACATTAGCAGGTGCTTACACGTGGCTGTAAATCCTTGTGGGATGTCACGGAGAGAAGGTGAAGTGTTCCCTTGGCTCATGTTTCAAAGTGCTGTGCAGGTGCATTCTTTGACAGAGTGAGTTGAAGGAGCCTGCGAAGTGCTGTGCTCCATGTGCTTTGTGTTTGTGCTCCAGGGGCTCACTCAAGGCCCTTTGGGTGCAGGTGTGTCTGTGAGCCCTGTTTCTTCTCTGGGTGGGTGCTTGGGGTGAGGGGCTGTTTTCCTTGCAGGGTGCCTGCTGTGAAGCCCAGAGCTTGCCCAGCTGGGCCCTAAGATCTCTTGATCAAGTCAGTTCAGTAGCTTGGTTATTTCCTTACTTGAGGTGTGCTGCCTGCAGGTTGACTTAGGATTACCCTTGCCTAAAACACTTGCAGGAGTGACTTCATTGACCCAAGCAGTGAGTGTCCTCAGCAGAGCACAGGTGTAATGGCAATGCACAAGTGTCCAAGGCTGTATTATCAGAGCCCTTACTCCTTGAAGTGTTCAGATTTTTAAAGGCAGAAACTGTACAATGCAGCCTGATTTTGGATTGTTATATTTTAAAGGCTGCAATTCCTCACTGTGCTAAGCTATCTTATTTATCTACCTTTCTTAAAGAAAGAAAAGAATGGCCTGGGAAAGCAAAGTCCTGTTCTGGAAATGTGTTGTTTAGACCACAATTCCTATCCTATTTTTTACAGCTCTCCTTGCCTGTGAGCATAGCTCAGGGGTCTGGTTATCCTGTCTGTCTCAGCTCATTCTAGACATAGAGATGAGAGCAGCTGCTGTCTCATTTCCTAGTGAAACCCTCGTGTGACTTAGTTTGAGGGTGTGGAGCCAAGGGAAAGCTTCACGATGTGTGACTTAAAAATGCAAACAGAACTCCAAAGAAGCAAACCCACGAAGTGCTGGAGGGGCTCGTTCTGCTGGTCCTGAAGTAAGAATTTCAGGCAGGTCACTCAGCCAGGTGGTAGATTCATTGTTGTTGCTCTCTGCATAGCCTTAGTATATCAGTGGAAATGGGCAGAAGTCAGAGTTCTGGATTTCAGAATTTTAATCATAGGGTATGACAAGAACAGCCATTACCGTCTTTTGCCTCTGCTCTCCCTCCTGTGAGGCTCTAACCATTGCCTTTACCTACCATTTTCCATTACAGGTGGTAGAATGGGAGTTTCTCTTTTCTGTATTCCAACCTCTGGTTGAAAGTGAAACCAAACAGGAAGGGTATTTCTCTATCTACTTTTGTTTTACCTGGTGGCTATAAGTGCATGATGAACACTCTCACCATAAATGTGCTCCTCTCTTGGTGCCTGACTCAGCCAGTTGCTGTTCCTGTTTCCTATCTGTGATGCTTAGTGAATGAGGGCTGTTGAGTTCTGTGTGGGGATGAGCTAAATCAGCAGTGATTCTCTAGATCTTGTGCATTTTTGTAATTGCTGGAGGACGTCATTATCCTGGATAAAAAGTCATCATCCCTCATGGGAGATAAGGTTGTTTCATGCAGCCATTTTTATTCTTGAAATGATAGTACCCTTTTACCTTTGAGATTTTTAACAATGCAGGGAGATAGTATTGCATGACCTTCCTTTTGGCAGTGAGTATGAACTGAAGGCAGCCAGCAATGTTTCTATTTGTTCTCAGCTCAACTTCTTCCTTCCCAGACCTCTTTTTCCTATTTGCCCTTGTAATTGGAGATTAGATGGACGCACACAGTTATGCAGCATCAGAAATGTAATCTAGACATCTTTTCCATGAAGCACGTTTCTGATGTGCCCTTCAAACACAAGTCAGATGCCTACAGTCTCTTTTCTGTGAGCTGCTTGGAAAAAATCTAAGCTGCAACCATTGAGGGATACATGTTTGAGGGACACCTGGAGGTGTCTGATGTTCTCACAAAAAGAGCACAATACTTCACTGAAAAGCAGCTTTGCTCAAGGACAGCTTTATCCCCTTCCTAAAAGGAGATCAAACTCTTTATAGGAGGGCAGGCATGGGCCACTAGGAACTTTGATAAGGTGATGAAAGCCTCTAAGTGTTTCATGTTTTGAGCAGAACAGGAGTTCAGGCTGTGCAGATCATCAGAAGAGATTTTAAAATACCCTCTCATGCTGTCTGTGAACAATGGAGGACTAGGTGAAGATCAGGTTTGCTTTCTCTCTTTGTGCCCTATCCAGGCCATTTTGTTACTAAACAAAAGCCCTGCTTGCTGTGTGATGAGAGCTAAGCAAGTTCAGATTCCCAAAGCTGCATCTTTTTTTTTCAGAACATCACTGAGGTCCTGCCTTCTGTTCCAGATTGAGAAACTTGTAGATCCATGGGGAGGAAAGTCTTGGCTGAAGAGAAGCTAGACTGGGGGTGAGCAATTACATGCTGGTGACAAGCAAGAAATTTTGACAATTGTGATTTTGAAATCCTCCAAGTATAAGACAATTCTTATTTCTAGGACTCATCCCTATCCTTGAGATCTCCCTCTTGGGAAGTTTCATGGCTGCCAACAAGCACCTCTTTTATTTGGCAAGGCTAAGGCCAAGGAAATGGGGAGTCTGGAGGAGGGTTGAGGGAAGTATCCAGACCAAAAAAAGCTATTTGGGCAGTGCCATTGCTTTGAGATAGATAAAGCTGCATGTAGCTGCTCCTAACAGATGTGTTGAGAACTTAAGGCTTTATTAAAAACCCAAAGGTGTAGATTCTGAAGCCTGTAAATACACAGTAAGTTGTTCAGATAAGTGATTGTTCTGAAAATCCTGGTTGTTATGATTTTGTGAATTCTTGGAAACACAGCACTTAAGCAAATACTACTGCATTTGACTGAAATTGTGATTATGTTCCTTAGCTTTCCCCTCTGCACAAGTCTCTACGGTGTCTGAATCCTTTAAGTGGTGAAAATGAGATGTAATGTTCTGGAATGCCCTGGCTGGGTGGTCAGTGAAATCCTGTGTTGTGAGGCCCAGTAATGCTGGGTTATCCAGATTAGACACTGCATCTGATTATCCTGCTGATAATCCTACCCTCAGTAATTTAATCAGGATGGGGATTGCAGGGCCAGGATCAGGCAGAAATAATGGGTGATTGCCCCCTCATACATCTGTAGCAATTGGAACTCCTTGTTTGTGGCAATATCTGTAATGCATTTAAATAAATAAACATCTGTGGTTGTGCTCTTTTGTCGCTGGCATTGCAATGGGAGTCTCCTGGTGTTTCTCACAGTTTGTGAGAAGTTGGTTATCGAGTAGTTTGGGGGCTACAGAGATTCCTGCATTTGCTTTCTTTTAATTCTCACAAAGTGCATGTGTAAGGGAGCTGTTATGTGATGCCAGCTTAAATGAATTGGGATGGTAAAGATAATGATTCAGTCCAATAAGAGGAACGGATGGTTTCAGCTGAGGCAGGACTCCTTACCTACTGCTACAGGAGAGCTGGCTGAAGTGATCCATGTCCTGATCCCATCTCTGGCAAAGGCTCTCCCACAGTGGGCTGGGAAAGAATCTGCCTGTAGTAGTGTCTAAAAAGGGGGGGCTGTGTGCTTATAATTGAATTTGGGCCAAAAGGCAGGGATTTAGGTTCCTGACACCTGGAGCAGCAGCCCTACAGAGGAACTGGTACACAGTTTATTTATCTCCCCCAACCAGAAATGAATTAATGTGAGAGCCGCCTAAACATGTGCACATGGGAATAAGAACTGCGAAATGGAAAATAAACAGGCAGTTCTTTTTCATGAACTTAATGAACCTGGCTCTAGCAGCTAAGCAGTCTTACTCAGGAATAATTGTATCTTAGGATTTGGGATAATGGGTGCGCTTGGAGCTGCTCCATGCACAGCTGAGTGTCACAGTCTACACTGGGCTTTTACCACGGCGCATTTATCGGCAAGGCACTTGAGAAATGCCAATATGCATTTACAGCGCTCGGAGAGTATCAACCCCGTGTGGTCCTGCGCAGCCCCGCGGCATCTCGGGGGCTCTTGAAGCGAGGCTGGTGCGGAGCTGCCGCCGGCACCGGGAATTCCCGATCCCGCCGGGAGAGGGCGGCGGGCGTGCAGCCTCGGGGGCCGGGAGCGGGGCCCGG